>CAJNIZ010046844.1:0-33529 GCA_905231905.1 Symbiodinium pilosum | reverse complement strand
GAGTTTTCCTTCGGACCCTTAGGGTTTGTACCCTTGGGTTTTGGGTCCCTAAACCATTGAATATGGCCCTCAATAAGGGTATTCGGGACCCAAAACTTAGGGGTACAAACATTAAGGGTACAAACTTGAAGTCTTTGATTCTAGCGGTCGACATAAGAGCTCAGGGCTTAGGATGCTTAAGGTTTAGGGTGTAGGATTGGGCTCAGGGACACGGTCAAGGACCTAAATCAAGTTTTAGGGTTTACGGCACCTTCAAGGACTTAGCTAAGACTTTAGGGTTTTGGACACTTTTAGGCACCTAAATAAGGGCTTAGGGCTTAGGCTCCGTTCAATGGCATATAGAGGTGATGCACATGCATAAATGTACACATGTGAGGGCTAACAAGAGTCAGAGGCTTAGGATCTAGGAGTTAGGACTTTGGTTTGGCGTTTAAGGGTTTAGCGGTTTAGGTTAACGGCCTGCATAGCAGGATAGTGGTCAATCTTATGGAAGAGAAAACTGAAAATCAAACGGAAGCTGGGTTTATATAGGTGTTGTAAGAAAATATCATGTAGGGATCTACATCATTCGAAGCAGGTTTGGCCGGAAGTTCTACTCTACTTGTACAAGGCTTATGAGGGGATAATGTTCATAACTACAAGCCCTATACGACCCCGAACAAAGACCCGCATATTCCTCTTACAATTCCCACAAATTCCTAGGGTCCATAAGGGCCCAACAACACTAAACCCCCAAACCCTAGACCCCTAAACCCTATACCCTTTTTCCAGAGACTGCCTCGCGCGTTGAGGTTTGAGGCCTTTGGGTTTAGGGCTTGGGATTTAGGTTAGGGGTTTCGGATTTAGGATTTAGGTTAGTACATCCTTAAACACGCCCTTATGAGCCTATATAAACCCTATGTCCAATCATGCCTGGATCTCCCCTCATGCCCCCATATAACACCTGTTTTCCTTTACGGGTACGCCTACACAGAGACTGCAGAGTTGCGAGTTTTGCGGGCCTTGGCTTTTGGGTATACGAGCTTCCGCTGTAACCTAGGTAGGCGTTTTACAACACAATAATATTGTCTGTAATACTAGCCATAAATGTATACGAGCTAAAGTCTCAATTCCTAGTATCCCCCTTAATAACCCCCATGGCACTCCCCTACATAATCCCCTAGATAACCCCCTTTAAAGAGTTTAGACTGTAGCTCATATGGGTCATGACTAGGGGATAGCTTGCATGTGTTTCCTGCCTACGTCCGAAGCTTGGGATTTTGTGGCTTGACTGGGAGAGCTTTCAAAATAGGCAGTGCCGCCCACTTTGGGGCTATGCCTATACCCCTAAACCCTATACCCCTAAACCCCTATACCCTAACTCCCAAACCCTGAAGGATTGCGGGGGTGAACTCCCTTCAGCTTAACCACGAGAACGGCTCGACAAAGGACTTGAACCCTTTTCGCATCCAGACCTGACTTCTGAACTCTATGGGGTTTATAACACCCTACACCCTAAACCCCAACAATCCTACAGCTGGGTAGTACTTATGCCATCTTATGCCTAAGTCGTAAGCATAACGCACAAATCGTAGGCGACTGGGGTTAGATGACGTAACCCCTGAACCGCAAACTATAATAAAACCTACCCACAGGACCTCAACCCCCTCTTCATACAGGAGTTTATGCCCCAAGCGCTCTATATAAAGGACCCTGTTAATATCATATGACTATATAGGGTCATTGGGGTAACGAAGCTCCCCTAATTCAGCTAATTACCCTGAACCACCATACCCTCAACCTTTTCTGGGGATAGCACCCCTGCCATTGCCGTAACCGCCGCCGAAGCCAGGGCCGCCACCACCAAAGCCTCTTGGGATTTACCTAGAACCCCAACTAGTCCTTTCATACTTATGTTACGCACCCATCCACCCCTTGCCTTTACCTTAAACATGTCCCAAAAAAGAGGTCTCCAATGGTGAATGTCTGATATTTTAGGGTGTGTTCAGTACTACGAGGAGAGGGGAATACTTGCAGTGTAGTACTGATTACTCCATGACTACTGTGATTTTACTGTTATATCCACTAAAACCGTAAATACTTGGGTTGAAGGTATGTTTCAGGCTTGGGGCTTTTAGGGGCTGAGCTCCTGCACATGCATCCAGTTTTCCTGTATTGTGTTGCTGCCTTTGCTGTGGCTCAAGTTCCTATAGTAACTTATAGAGGTAGATCGAATATGCTTTTGGGTATATTGTAGCAAGACCCCCATATACCCCATATTCTATCTACTTAAGGGGACTATACATGCTCTCTAGCCTGCCTTTATTCCCTACCAACCGCATGTGTGTTAAGATGAAGTGTCCATTCTTTCCCATTCCAGCTATTCGCTAAAAAAGGCGAGCCCCCACTTTGAGGGGCGGGGGCCATATGGGCCATAGTCTAAACTCCTTGAAGGGGGTTATATAGGGGACTATATATACTATAGGGACTATTAAGGGGGATACTAGGACTTCAGACACTGACACTAGTTATGGTAGTTGGTCAAAATACCTGTTCCCTAAATGGCCATGAGGTGAATTCCCTTTTTTGGTTCGGATGCCCCCCTTCAGGAAGTGCCCTAAACCCTTAACCTTAATCCCTCCTCTACAAGGACCTTGAGAACAACCTAAACTCTAAACCCTAAATCGCCCTATCCACCCCCAACTAAACCCTTTGAAAGGGACCTTTAGAACAACCCCCCACATCACACAGCTTCGACTTCAACCTATGCATCATCAAGGCTGGGTGCTGTTTCAGGGGAAGTTAGTAAGTAGGTTGAGAGTGGCAAATGGAAGCTACTATGTCATTTAGGATTTTGGGTTTAGGGACTATAGCGTTTATGATCGTACGGATAACCAGGGTGAGTCTATCTAGGGGATATTTGTATACTTACTAAGTCCAAACCAAACAAGCATGAGCAAACGGCAGTTGTTAAAAAATGACCAGCCGCGGCCCCACATGGTTTAAGGTTTAGGTAGAGGATTTCCGAAGCCTTTCATGCATGCTCGAATCCCTTCCTGCAATATTAAGCAGCCCCAGCCCCTGGCATTGTACATATAGACCCGACTGTGTTCTGGAATTTCCAATGTTTCGGGGTGGGGGGGTTGCTTCAGAGGGGAGGTGGTCCTGTGTCGACATCTTCTAAGTTTAGCTGCGGGATTGATCAGATGCGCCTGCGCAATCCTTGGGCACCACAAATAACCCAAAGTAGGTACCGTTTAAAGACCTCAGGGTCCAGAGTGGATATCATCTATAGACCTAGACACTTTGACCCCCAGGAGCTGGAGGGGCTTGGGGTCAAATGAAACATGTAGCACACGGTTTAGGGTTTAGGGTTTACGGTTTAGGGTTCATGCATTCTGAACATCTCGCCGCATCTTGCCAGCTTTCATACACACCTCCAACAAGAAAGCTCATTTCGAGATTCACTAGAGCATTGTTCGATCCCCTGTGCCCCAACCTAAGAGCACCCGGGACCCGTATTCTTACGAGGACCTGCAGAAAAGAATTTCCAAACTTTGAGAGTGGCTTACAAACCCTAAGCCCCATTCCCTATGGTCCTTAAAGCCCCAAATTCCGGCATGTCCCTGAATACCCCTATACAACCCTAAACCCTGAACCCCTATTGACTAAGGGAGTGGTCCCATGGTGGAGTAATCCTAGTGGTTTAGGGTCTAGGGTTTAGTCCCTAAACCCCAAGCCCATGGTTGTAGGAAACTGCCGAGTAGCCACCGCCAGCACCGCCGCCATTGCCGAACTTGGCAGAGCTGAAGGTCTCCTACACACTGTTTAGTGTTTAGGGTTTAGAGTTTAGGGCACACTTGCAAGGTCAAGGGATTTAGTCCAGGGGACTTAGTAAGCACACTTATACCCCCTCTAAGCCATATAAGACCCGGCTATCCCTATTCTCAAGCTACTTAACAAGTTCCCCTGACCCTCCAAGTGGGGATCTACCTCTAGATGTCTTACTGTAGTTCGGGCTTGGAGCCCTGACTTCAATGAATGCCATAGACCTTAAACCCTAAAACCCTAAACCGCAACTACAAGAGGTCTACATACACCCCAACGCTAACTCCCCCGCCCGGCCCAAGCACTGCCAAAAGGGAAGCTACTGAAAAAGAAGCTCCTTTTTGTGTGACCCCAAAGTATGTTCACACCTATTGCGACCCTCCAGCTACCCTCTTTTCAGGCCTATGTACCCACCCAGTACCCCAACTAAGGGAACTGAACTGGGAGGTTCTTGGTTATTGGGACTCCTGCAAAAGTTACCCCCTTTGTTGGAAAATGCAAAACGAAGTTTGGAAATCAATGGATCAGACCGAGCCCATTCTGACTGATGTGCAATCCCTCTAAGGCGAAGACAGCGCAAGACAATCCTGTAAGGATCTTCACAATTACCAAGATCATTTGAGATCTACGTGCCGCACATTCCACTTTCACCTCCGGTCTAAGACCAGCACATGCGCCTATAAACCCCTGTATAACACCAGTTTCCACGTCATTTTGCTTCTCTCATACTTGGGATGATAGCCCCCCTAAACCCTATATGAGTCTTGAAACATCCCCATAACATCTTATAGATGCATCCCCTTAACCCTAAAGAATCCTCGAGAACCGAATTTTAGGCTCCTACATTATGCGACCTAAGCGTCTTGCAGAACCCGTCTTGAGAATGGAGAGCACTAAAAAGGAACTAAAGTTGCAGCAGTCTTACCAGGATGGGCTGTTACACCCTATAACTCCTCATTTGAACCCGAATAATGAATCCTAAGCCCTAAACCCTAAACCCTAAACCAGGTCTGATCGCCCATGAGCCTGTAGCAACCTCTTGAAAGGCTCTTTCCTTGTTTAAGTTGCAGCCTCAGGCCAATCCAAACCTGACTCTCCCTTCGGTTAAGGTTTAAGGTTTGGGGATTTTGTATGAGCCAAAACCCTAAACCCCATTCTATTTTTCCATTGTCCCAATATAACCCCAATATAGCCCCTTTACTATAATATAGCCCCTATACTATAATATACTACAATATACTACAATATACTATAATATATATATATATAATTTACAAGGCTTAGGGTACCAGCCGGTCCTCCCGGCCGTTGCCGACGTGGCCTCGGCATGCAGATTGGTAGTTACCAAATTCAGGGGTACCTTTTTGGGGGTCCCTATATTACGTTTAGGGTTTAGGGTTTAGGGTTACGGAGTATAGTTTTTTGGAGTCTATATTCGGTCCCCATATTTTGGTAGACTACCATATTCACCAACAGCGGTGTTTCATGTGTTCTTCAACCTTTACTTCGGGAAGGCGTGTATTCCTAAGCTAAGCCCAATCCTAAACCCAGCCCAAGACCCTAGGCCCCACTTGACAAGGTAATCCTCACCATAGACTCCATGATGGGCGTATATTGTAGTATGCTACAGTATATTATAGTGTATGCTAGTATAGGGGCTATATTGGGGTTATATTTTCTTCTTAACCTACCCCTAATACGGTCTCAATACGGTCTTCACAGGGACTATAGGGTCTAGAGTTTAAGTTTAGGGTCTAAGGGGTCTTAACAGGGACTATCGGGTCTGATAGCCCATCCCGAGCCTAAACACTAAACCTCTGCGCCTCTGCAGTAGCAAGTGGGACCGCTTCATTGAACCCCACTGAGCAGCATTTGGTCGGTCGTGTCAAACTCTTGAAAGTTGATTGCGGGGTCGGTAGGGTGCTCCCAGCAACCCTGGGGGGAGCTGTAGCCCCCCTTAGATAGAATATAGGGCTTAGGGGCTATCGTCCCCCTTAAGTAGATAGAATATGGGGTATATGGGAATCTTATTATAACATACCCAAAGCCATATTCTATCAACTTCAGGTGAACTGAAAGAAGTAGAGTCCCCCATGTTGGTACCATCTACTTGGTACTATTTGGACAATTTCTAGGTTTAGAGTTTAGGGTTTAGGATTCTATAAACCCTTAACTGAGGAGGATCTGTTTGCTCAATCCTCCCAGGGGTCTGCGTTGGCAGGTTTGCAGCCAGTCGCAATTCCCTAAACCCTAAACCCTAAACCTTAAGCCCCCGAACCCTTGCGAGTCCTTGCAAGCCATGAGCCACAGACCTCTCCCTGCCTGCCATCTGCAAGGGGTTGTAGGGATATATAGACATACATATGAGCTATAGTCTCAACTCCTTACAGGGGGGTAATATCGGGGATTATATAGGGGACTACTAGAGGGGATATCAAGGGGGATACTAGAGTTTATTTGGACTATGGTTCATATACATACAGGGTGTAAGGTTTAGGCTTTCACCCATATGTCCTGAAGTTCCCTACTAGCACCCAAATGCTCATGGAATAAAGGACGGCTTTTATGGTAACAAAAATCAGGCCCATCCCAAGCCTAAACATCCCCAAACCCTAAGCCCTAATCCATCTCCTGTGGCTTAGAGGTACCTATAAGTTGGTTTGAGTCCCCACCAAAAAATAGTCACCTCAAGGGGAATGGTAAGCATATTCGGGTCCCTATGTATTCCGGTTACACCACTCTTGGTGGGTGAAACCCTAAATCCTAAACCCTAAACCCTAAATACCCTATATCCTAAGCCCTAAACCTTAATCTCTGAACCCTAAACCCTAAATACCCTATATCCTAAGCCCCAAATACTCTAAACCCTGAACCCTAAAGGGCCCAATGACTCATCCTCACCTCGATAACGGTTGCATCTGAGAGCCCGGGCTGTGTTTTGGCTCTCCCTGAACCTCACGGCTTAAGGTTGAAGAGTTTCAGGGTTCAGGGGTTTAGGGTTTGAGGGTTCAGGGGTTTAGGGTTAAAGGGTTTAAGGGTTCAGGGGTTTAAGGTTCTGGGGTTGAGTTTTTTGTTTGAGGGCTCCTTTGGGTTGAGGGTCTCGGGGCTTAGGGTGTAGGGTTTAAGCATCTCCAGATCTTCAGGTATTGGGCCTTGGACTCATCCTTTCGAAGGGAACGTGGCCCGGTGACAATAACCTGTTGCAAAAATGATCTGGGTGCTTGTACTGTTCGGCAAAAAGCTGAATGATATGGTTTCTGAATTTAGCTGCCATGGTTTTCTTGAATAACTGTGCTATATGGTAGTTTTCATAAATAGGGGACCCCCCATATAGACCCCCAAATAAAATAATCCTTATTATAGAGACCCTCAAAAAGGTACCCCTAATTTCAGGACCCCCGCCCCCCAATTTTATAGAGACCCCCGACAAGATACCTTCAATTTTAGGACCCCCCAACTTTTTGTTTTTGACATGTTAGACTGCATGGTGGAGCTAGCTAGGGAACCTTCCAGTGCCGTAGCTTACCGTCGGTTCAGGGGAGGTGTTGGCGGCGAGCTTTGATATCCAAAAAAGGCTGCGCACGGGAACTAGGACCGCCAGAAACCCTAAACTGGGTTGCCGTTAAGGAACTTAAGTTCGGCTACCAGAATGTGTATATGTGGGAAAATAGTAAGGTTTCCCTAATATAAATATAGTAAAGTACTTGTTCCTGAACACCAACCCAGTAACCCTGGAAGCTACCCAAATACTTTCTTGAGCTAACTGTGATCGGAAGCGGAATTCCTAAAAAGTGTCTGCTCATGGCCTAACAGCATGTGGCCCACTTTGTAGGGGCTTGCGGCTTACCTGCAATTCTGTGAGATTGCCTGCGTACTTGAACTATGTGTTGTCGGCCTTTCTTCCATATCATTCCTGGAGAAAGTTGCAGCCCTGACGCCAATGAGCGCTAATCGTTTCCCTGTAATATTAATCTCAAATAGTCTTGGTTGCAGATTTCAGAATTTGGAATTCTGGCAAACCCGTATTTCATATTAGGGTGTTTTTTTAGATTAGGAAGGAGCGATTAGCAGTTTTGCACTTCCCCGAGAGACAAGCCGCCTGTTGTCATGCGTCATGGGCCTGGATTGCTTTGAACATTCCACCGCTCAAACCCTGAACCCTAAACCCACTGGTACTTAAGGAGGCGTAGGTGAGGGCACGTGGGTACGCTTGCGGGATTCAAATCCTGCAAAAACTGCCTACTTGGAGCTCTAAAGTCTACAAGCACTACCTACTTTGTGCTAGTCCCCCTTAAGTAGATAGAACATGGGGTATATGGTGATCTTATTATAATATACCCAGAGCCCAAAGCCATATTCGATCTACTTAAGTGGGACAATATTTGGAGCCCTAAGACATTTCTCTTCTTGCATCAAAAGAGATATCCAACTTGAATGTTCATTTCCTTTACATTCTTGTCTCGCCTTGTCATGCCCGTGCGGGGAAAAGCTCTTGGTGTGTAGGCCAAGTAATAAGGACTCCCGCACCCTAAACTCTATAAGTGGGCTGAGAGTTTAGGGTAAAGCCTAAACCATAAACTTCGTGGGCAATCCAAGTAATAAGGACTCCCTGGGGGAATCCCACCACTTTAGAGACTCCTTTTGAACACCAGCTGACTAACTAGTTTCTGTAAGTATTCCGCTTGGGAGCCCATTCTGGTAACGTGGCTTTCATTTCCCACATGAAGCCCCTAAACCCTGCTCAGCCCTAATCCCTAAACCCCCCAAAACCGGACCTCCTCTAAGGTGATCTTCTTGAAGAGGTCCATGGGCGGAGGCCTCTGCGGCTGAGAGCTGCATGAGTTTCATGTAGCTGCCGTATAAAAATACTAGGGTTTAAGGTTTTGGGGTTTAGGGTTTAGGGGTATAGGGTTTTCATATCGTTCCTTCAGAGATCTTGTATACAACTACAAGAACACATACCTCAAGGCCTTCTGCTTCAACAGGGTCCTGCATTTTAATTTGGGTGCTGCCTCCCACCACGTAACCGTGTATATTAGGGTTCATATCAACAGCTCTATATAACTATCCAGCTGTTACAGAGTGGGGGCAGTACCCAAATTAGAGAACCCTAAACCCTAAACCCTAAACCGTGATCTAGATGCTGAAATAGAAGATGCCCATCCCGGTAAGGCGCGGAAAGCAAAAGTGCCAGGATCCTGGAAAAGAATAGCTATAATGGGGTTTGGGGTTTAGGGTTTAGGCTTGAGGGCTTACTGGGAATAAGATTTGATAGCTTCCCCAAAATAGGTGAACCCCAATATAGACGGGGGCTGTACTATAACCCCTATAATGGGGATCCCCCAAAATGGGTATGCCTAATTTTGGGGTAGCCCCCATCTCGGACTAAATGGGAGTTTCTCACCAAGCTGGGCCCCTAGGCCTTTAGGGACAAATCGGGAATTATAAGGAGATTATGGAGTCTTGATCTGGGGACTTAATACCCTAAACCCTAAACCCAAGGATTACTGTAAGGAACTCCAAGCATGGACTTATAACCCATAAGGAGTAAAGGCGGCTACTCCTTTGCAGTGCAGAGATGAAGGTTTCCTAGAATCAGCCGTACCATTTTGGGGTTCCTCGTAAGAGGGGCTAACTATAGTATCTTAGGGTCCATATTTGGGACCCCCTATTTATGGAAACTACCAGATAACTTTGTTGCCGAGTTCCCATGTTTTGAAAGAAACCTCAGGCGCTGCAGTATTGCGCCGTTATATGGTCTTCGCGTCTCTGCAGTTGCGAGACACTGTCGGGCCTTACCTGGTTGTAACTTGGTCTTATGCGTTCCTAGCATGGATTGCCACCACCTCCCCTGACTGTTTCACACGGCTTCAATAAAACTTGAAGGTTCAGGCCCCCAAACCACCCCCACTGTCGCAGGACCCGGTCCGGGCCTCAGTTCGTAGAATGTAGATCTCAGCAATGCTGAACCCTAAACCGTGTTATCCGTCCCTCTCCTTCTTTCAGCTTCCCTGAAATAGGGTCTACTTGCAGGGTCAGGGGGACTTTAGTCAATAGTCTTGGAGATACCTGGGGTTCTTCTATGGCGTTTAGGAGTTACAAGTGAGCGTATACTTACAAAGACCCCCTGACCTCCCAAGTACATGTAGCAAGCGGAGCTGACACACAAGGAATGACAGGTGATGGCGACAGCCGAGGAGTGGTAACATTCATCGTTCTCACACGTGGACAAAAGATGCCAACGTGGGCACTCACTTACAGATGGCAACATCTACGATGACGATACCTGGCTCCCGGAAGCAAAACGCGGCGACGTACCCTCAGCCCGAAAAAGTGAAAAGACACGTCCATGTTGACTGAATTGGGGGGGGAGGGTCGATATCAAGCAAAGCCCAATGTATACCTTCAATGTACCCTACACCCCTACACCGTAAACCCACCCTAAACCCTAAAACCCTAAAACCCTAAAATCCTCAACCCTATACATCCCTAAACTCTAAAACCCCGAAACCCCCCAAACCCTAAACCCTGCAACCCCTAAACCCCTAAAACCCCTAAACCTCCAAACCCCAAACCTTGCAATGCTGGCCTCGGAGTTAGCTTGAAATCTGCCGAGCAAAGTTCCTCGGCTGTGGATTTTTAGGGTCTGGGGTTTTTAGGGTTTAGGAGTTAGGGGTTTAGGGTTTACGGTTTAGGGCTTTAGGGGCTTAAGGGATAAAGGATTTCCTATCAACTCTAACATGCACTCACCAGTTTTCAGGAAGAGCCCTATACCCAAGATGAAACCCTACCTCATACTGCCTACATGCCATCAATATTTGTACGTGGCTGAGGAAATGAGGAACATGGAGCCAGCAGGTCGAGATTTTCTTTACGGAAACCGTTATAACCCATCACCTAGCAGCCCCAAAACAACAGCAAGGCTTAAAGCGCCCCTCCCGCGAGGAAGAATGAGGGAAACCCAATATGTCCAAAACTCCCTGCTTCCCTGAGTTTAGGGTTTAGGGTTTAGACCCTGAAGCCTAAATCGTCATCCCTGAACCCTAACCAGGAGAGACTAGGTGTACCTAAAAGTCATCCTGTGTATCCCCCTTGGGGTACTAGACATACACCTAGGCTCTCTTGCAAACAATCCAAACTGCAGGAAAATCCACAGGGATGTAGTAAGTAGGTTAATTGTGGAGATAACTGGGCTGATTCCTGGCATGTGAAGTCTTTCGGCCCTCCCACAGGGGATCAAAGAGCCTTTTTTGGGCTGGTCTGTATCCCTGGGCATCACTAAAGAGGACCCGTAGATTGCCATATATTCCCAGGGTCCCCAAGGGCAGAAACCCTGCTTCTGCAAAAGCCTAGAATCGTTCAAGGGGGGCTCCTCCTTTGCCATGCGCAGCAGCGAGTATGCCTGGACTGGATGCACTGACAGAAACATGGAGGATTTGGGAAAAGACTCCAGAAGGCTGCTAGCAGTCACAGCTAGCTTTAGAAAGAACATTGAATAAGACTGCCATACAATCACCAAGGCGTGCATGTAGCCTCTAAAAAATAGGTTTGGGTAACACTTCTAGCCACTTCCCAGGATGTCCTATAGCAACCACAGTCGAAGCATCTTCTGCGTCAGCGAGAGGCATTACTACGCAGGACTTCCTTGTGAAATGGGCAGGGTTTCTAGGCCAAATCATTGGCCTCAGAATTGCCGCTTGAGCTGTCATCAATCACCACTGTACTCAAGAGCTTGATAAGGGAAATTCCCTTACATAGCATACAGCCAGCCAGCACAGAAGGGCTGTCTGGCCCTGAAAAATCAATAACTTTTGATCAAAGCATAGACCTCAGTCCATGGTAGTGATCCCAATATGGGGGCTTCCCAAAATTAGGGGTACCTTTTTGAGTATCCCTATAACAAGGACTATAGCATTTTGGGGTCTATGCTGGGGTCCCCTTATTTAGGGGAACTGCCTCGTCGTGTAGAGTACATTGCAAAATTGGCTGCCTGGTTCGGAGCCTCATCCTCAAATTCATCATGCCTCTCGCTACTCAACTGTTACAGTTCTCATCTTCTGGGTTACTAACGCCCCCCCCTCCTTATGCTACTGTACCCCCTCTTAAGTTCCCTCTTACTTGGCTCATTTAGGGCTAACTACGGGTGAACCTTAGGAAGCAGGAAGTCTAGAGGTTTAGCAGAACCCCGAAGCTTTTGTTTCTATCTTCTGACTGCTGCAAGGCGTATTGAGGCTATGCTGCTTTGAGACCTGCCTTTGTTTTCGGTGCTGCTTTATCAGTACCAAGAGCTATGAATTTCCATTCTTCATATGCCACTCTTCCCAAATTCATAACCCTAAACCCCTAAACCCTAAACCCCCTTGAGCTAAGCAGGCCGCAGGCCGTTCGACTTTGGAGTGGTCTAGAATACCTCTTACCCTTAGGGCCCAAGTGCCCAGATAGGGTTTAGGGTTTAGAGACCCCAAAATTACTACACAGGAACCAGTCTGGAACCAAGGTCTATACCATTCACGTACCTCAGCCCCTCGATGGAATTCAGTCAAATGCCGTTCAGGTGATTGAACCCCTAATGAGCTAGTCTAAACTCCTAGTATCCCCCTTACTAACCCCTAAAATACTCCCCATACACTCCATTATATAATCCCCTATATAAAGTTTAGACTATAGCTCACATGGTTTTGTATCAGTCAGGCCTTCGAACCCAACCTGCGCCAAGTTGCATGCCAGTCAGGTGCTTGAGTCTATCTGGAACATGATTATGTACCAGTCAGGTACTCATTTTCTGGTACTTGAACCCCTGAGGAATGAAGTCACATACCATTTAGGTGGCTAAGCCCATCTGGGACATGATTGTATACCAGTAAGGTACACTTGAAACCGAGTTATAGAGAAGCTAGTCAAGTACGTGAATCCGTCTAGACAAAGACTATGCGCCTGTCAGGTGCTTGAACCCCCTGGGAACCAGATCATATTCCATTCTGGTACTTGAAATTCTTGGAACCAAGGTACTTATAGACTACTATGAGGGCTGGAACCTTTTGGCCTTATGTGGAGGATCGACCTTCTGGGTTGCGACACGGTTACGGGTCTAGGGTTTGCTAAACCGTTCAATCATTCAAAAAATATCTTACCTCCCTCTCAGCGTGCCACCGTCGTGACCGGCACGATGAGAAGCGGATGTAAAAACTGTATAATGATAGTATGCAATAGTAACACACTTACGTAATATGAATAATAAACTTACGCTCAGACCCTCGGATCAAAGTTATAGTCTCCCCTCAGTACATAGAAAAGCGACTTGCCCAAGATCATAACAAAATCCTCATATACCCTGTACTTTATCCACCCCAGGGGGACTAAACCCTAAACTCTAGATCCACTTAAGCTTAGCCCATATTACCCCAGCAAGAAAAAAGGATCCTTTTTACAGAAATATAAGGAACCCCATACCCCCAAAAGTATAAAGGATCCCTAACATTGACCCAGTAAGGGGGACAAGAAATCGAACCCCCAAACCCGTGAGTCTGCACTCGTGACATCTCGGCTTCTGGCAAAGAGACGCTGGCGAATCCACTCGTCTGACTTGTTCAGGTCTTCCTCAGGAGTTTTGGGGATTAGGGTTTGGGGTGTACGGTTTGGGGTGTATGGTTCGGGGTTTAGTTCGTCTGACTTGTTCAGGTCTTCCTCAGGAGTTTTGGGGATTAGAGTTTAGGGTTTGGGGTGTACGGTTTGGGGTGTATGGTTCGGGGTTTAATTCGTCTGACTTGTTCAGGTCTTCCTCAGGAGTTTTGGGGATTAGGGTTTAGGGTTTGGGGTGTACGGTTTGGGGTTTAGGGCGTAGTTAGGGCTCAGCTAAGCTCTAGGTATGAAATGCTTGTGTTCTGTTTGGTCGTCAACATTATGTTCCTCGTGTGGGCACCCTACACGTCACACTGTTCTGGGCCATATTGTCATGGGGCTCCAAAAAATGATCATCCTTTCAGTAAGCTACGCTGCAACCCCTAAAACCTATGAAACTCCGTGTGAACCAGGACAACGCAGGGAACTTTCATGAGAACAGCTGCTTTGGAGACTGCACCCTCTGGATCTAACACGGCGAACACGCAGCTGGCCTGAAGGCTGTGCATGAGTTCCTGAAACAGCAAGAGCGGGCTGCCGTGATCTGGATGCAATTTCTTCTCGTCGGCGCTGTAGTTCGGCATCGTCGTAGAGCACTTGTGAGTTTGCCGCCGGCATGGCAGAGATCGAGCTGACTAGACTTTCAAACACAGTTCTAACATTAATGTGTCGGGGTCGTCAGCGGACACCAGTCCCAACTAGGCAGAGCTTTATGTTGCCCAAGAGTTTGGCCTTTTCCTTCTCCGGGATCTTCCAAGTCTCATCGTCCTCATACTTATCCAGCTTCAAAACCCCCAAACCCCATAAACCCCTAAACCCTAAACTTCAAACCCCAATTCCTACCATCCTACTAGTTACTACTCTAATGTACAAGTAGGAGTCGGACCCACTGGAACAGGATGTTTGGGGTAGAAGATCGTATAGCATAATTAATTTTCAGGATCATAAAGGAATGATCTTAGACGGTAATGCAGCAGTCTAGTCAACCGGAATAAGGCCAAAAGAAGGTTAAGGTTTCTGGTTATACAGTCTTAAGGACCATAAAGGAATATTTAATATTACTAGCAAAAAAGCCTAAACCCTCACCCTAAACCAGGCCCCAACTTCAGGCTTGTACAGTAGGCTCCCTAAACCCAAAACCTTAAATCCTGAAACCTAAGCCCTCAACCCCAAACCCTCAAATCCCGATAAATCTAGCGGGAAATGATCCTATACCCCTGAAAGGGCTACTGCTTGGGGACGCTGACTCGCTGGACGTGTGTCTCGAGGCGTGCCCAAACAAACATTGGGGCTCCATGCTGAATCTAGGGACATAGCGGGTTTAGGGTTTAGCGGTTTATGGTTATATCTGTAAACATCTTTGTACAAACAAGCAAATACCTTTTTACCTACGTATAGATCTTTTTTTGGTATATTCATAAATCATATACATACATTATACGGATTGTCATTTGGCATGCGCAGGGCTAGGGATATACAGGGCCTCAGCATAGCAACATATCCTAGTCAAGTCCGAGCTCAATGGGCATGCTGAGGGGAGCAAGGGGCATGCCCTAGCACTGACACGTTTGAGATGGCGAGCCTTTCCGCACCATAGCTGGCTGACATAGTTAGAGAACTGCACATCAAATGATGCATAACAGTAAGGAATGCCCGAACCCTTGCAGCAGGTTCAGCATGGTCTTGTGCAGGACCAACACCGTTATGAGGTCTTGGTAAGCGCGTGGACGGCCGGACCCAGCCAGAGCAACCACTCACGCTGTTGTCCATGCTCTAGAATCCACTGTGCAAACAGGTTTCTCAATGGATCCCGTGATGCCACAATCAGGAAATCGGGGGCTCTGGAGTAACTGCTCAATGTCCAAAAGCCAGCTACTTGCCTTATCGCTCACAGCGCCGGGAAGCCCCCGAAGCAACATGCGATCTGCTGACAATGAACACCTGTGCCAAAAAACACGAAACATGTCCTATATCCCCAATATAACCCATGATCGTATTTCCCATTTTCTCTTCCATAATCCCTACATAACCCCAATATAATCCCTATGAAGCCTGTAGTTTTCACGTTCTTTTTCATTATCCCTGTAGAACCCGAATATACCCTGGCCTCACTGCTAACAACCCCCCCAAAATCAAACCTCCCAACCCCTTAATACTAAGTATGCCCCCATTGCGGTAGTTTATAATGTATTGGTCATAATTATCTAATATTAGGGGGTGGAGGGGGGAGGTTTAATAATAGGTACGGGGAGAGGATTAGCAACTTCTCTCAAAATGTTATACCCTCCGTGCTGAAAGTTTTCTAGCAATAGACCCCACCTATTCCTCAGGATTCCTCAGGAGCCCTAGTTGCAATTTCACTTTCTAGTTGATTCTGCATTTCTGGGGGAAATACCCCTAAACCCTGAACCATGAATCCTAAAACCCTTCAATCCTAAAACAATCAAACCCTAAACCCTCAAATACCGTAAACACCATAAATACTCTAAAACACCTAAAACCCCTAAACCCTGAACTGCGGGTGCTGAGGCCCTGGCCTTCAGCAACAGCCCATCCTCGACTAGCGGCTCGGCGTTGCCAGTTTTGACCTTTAGCTTCAGGGTTTAGGGTTTAGTTAGGGTTCAGGGTTTGGGGTTTAGTAAGGGTGATATGTATTAGGTGGACACCCACCAAGTACTAGTGACATTAAGGGATAATAGGGATTATATTAGGGTCCTCTTCTATTCTTATTATACCACTATTACGGGGTGGGGGGTCCTCCTAAGATATGCAGGGATGAATTCAGGATTCAACATTTCAAGGATTTAGGGGCTTGACCTGTGGCTTTAGGCTGTTATGTAGGGATAGATTCAGGGTTTCGGGTTTAGGGTTTAGAGGGTTCAGTGTATGTGGGGATAGATTCAGGGTTTAGGGTTTAGAGGCTTTGGGGATTTGACCTGTAGCTTTATAGGGTGATATGTAGGGATAGATTCAGGATTAGGGTTTAGGTTTTTGACCTGTAGCTACTGCGGTATGTTAAGAGGTAGGGAGAGGGAAAGAGACAAGGAGAGAGAGAGAGAGAGAGGGATGTATGTGTATATATAAGGGTCTCCCAAATTGGGGTTACCATTTTGGGGGGTGCCTATAATATAATTACAATATATTGAGGTCTATATTGGGGTCCCCTAAGCCCTGAACTGTTTAGGGCCCGAATTGCCAGCAACAGCGCCTCAAAATCGTCATGCCCAAATTCCATGTGTTGTCGCCTTCGTGGAAGTGTGGAACGCCATGGCCCCTGCTTGGTTTAGAGTCTAGCGTTTAGCAAGGGGCTGAGTTTGGCCCCCCCCTTCCAGTCGCATAAGATGCGCGCCTGGTATGCGCATGGATACTTCCCACTTCCTCTCCCAGTGCGACTTGAAGATTGGAGCAACATGTTGTTGTGATGGACCTCCTTGTTTTCGGAGATCCCTTCTCTGATGAGCTCCCTTGTTTTCTAGGCGCTAGAGTCATGGGTGTGTTGGGGGAAGGGTGTCAAGTGGGGGTGGGGCGGGGGCGCTCCGAGGCGTCAGAAAGGCCTTACCAAGGCCTCAGCAAGGCGCAAGGCGTATTTAGGGCCGAGCAGTTACCGAGTAACTACCGGGTTCGAGTGCTTAGCGAGTGCTTGGCTTAGCGGGCGCTTACCAAGCCTTCTTTGACACTTCTCAGACTTAACTTAACCCCCCTACCAGATCCCCCCTCCCCCAACACACCCATGATAGAGACGAAAACTATCCATTACCAGGAGATGTCTTCAGCGGGCTGCCTGCATCACAACGCCAAATGGTTACATGCTGGCCTTTCGATCGGTTTCGATCGGGGTTCATCAAGGTACAGGTCGACATCGTTGGTTTTTTTTTGCCACGAAGGGCCATGCGGCCCATGCTTCGGACATAAAGAGCAACCTCCGGGACAAGGTCCAGGACAATCCTGGCAAGAATGTGAACTCATGCCTTGGCAAGCCGTGTCTCGCTGAAATTTTCAAGCGAAAAGGCCACCAGCTTGAATGGGAGGTAAGGACACGAGAGGCTACTTGCAACCTTCAGGACAAACCCCATGACAATGGGGACACGTCGGCGATCCCGTGCGGTGGCAGGCCGCTCCGCTTCTAAGATTTGATTGACAGGCGCTTTCAGGAGACCCCAACAAAGTTCAGAGCATGTTGCGTGAGAGCACTGGCGTGCTTGTAATCCCGTATGGCGGCGAACCACTCTGTCAACCCATTGACTGACAATTCCGTAGTGCATGACGTCAGGTCTTTGGATTCTACTGGCAACTTCCAGCGCAGAATCCAGGCGAGCGCCATGTGTGTGAATTTGCCCTCTGACTGTCTGACGAGCGGGCAATTTCCGCTGACCTCCCCCCGGTGACGAATCACATGCACCAGTGCGGGATGACCTAGGAAATTAATGCCCACGGCATTCCCTGCATGAGTTGTTGCTCCTTACAATTTCGTGGTCGTGGATGGAGTACCGCAGCGGCTTTAGCTTCGCCGCTTTGATTGCCTTGCAGGGGCACGCCTTTGAATCTGCGGCGTCCATGTTGCTGGGGCTGTCGTGTCCTCCCTTCTTGCTTGGTTTGTCGGCCACGTTCATATAAATCTGTGTGCCTGTTTTGCTGGCCTGCCTGTACTGGGAACCCCAACCAGGTTGCATCGTATCCCAAGCAAGTGCATACCCCCTATTGTTAGCGTGTGATTTATGGTCTATAGAGTGTCCGTTCTAGTCGTGTTAACGAGGTCCATCGACGTTGTCTCAGACTGGACTCCGTACGCTCAGGAACAGGTTTTGGTAACATTAACCCCAGGACTGAAAATCAAAAGCAGGAAACATGAAAACTGAAATGGAAACTGGGCTCGTCCCAAAATTGTTACCCCCCTACTCCCCTTAGCCCTCTAAATATAATGTATGCCGTATAAGACGGAAGCCAGAAAGGGACCCCGTTTTGCTGAATATCCTCATGTGAGCCATTCATGTCTACCCTTAGTAACCCTTATAGTACGTAATCACCTAATTATTCCCCTAGGTATCCCGCCTTTTAATGATTTTAGACTCTAAACCCTGAACCATGGACCCTAAATCCTAAACCCTAAGCTCTCTCTCTCTCTCCATACCTCTCTATAATATGTATATATATATATACATCAATATATATATATATATATCAATATATATATATACATATGGTAGTGACCTAGATATCCACCCTTGAATGAGCTTAGGCTATGACTCATGTGTTTTAGAAGCCTGGACAACGATATGTATATACGTTGTCCTCAAAAAGGCTTGCACCTGATGATTCGGAAGGTCATGTTTTAGGGTTTAAGCTTAGGGTGAGTAGGGAACAAGGGAGTATACTATATGGGATCATATAGGCATGATTATATTCCCTTATTCCCTATTAAAAACCCTAAGCCCTAAACCCTAAACCCAACCCGTAACCACCAGTAAGCTTGGAGCGTTGTGGGCTAAAGGGCTTTGATGGTTTAGCGGTTTCGGCAGTTCCGAGCCGGCCATTACGGTCTTAGTGTTTCAGAGGCTTTGGAGGGTTTAGGGTATAGGGTTTAGGGCTGAACTGCTTTTGCTGGGTCCTGGAGGATCAAGCAGCATGTGCAAGGCTTAGGGTAAGACCTGAGCAGCCAAAGAGCTCATTGCAGCAAGCAACGCCTATGCGCCCCTTTTTCCTAAACCCCAAACCCCAAGTGAAGGCTGCCCCTCCAAACCTTGCATGCCGCTGCTGAAAAACCTAGTCCCAAAACCTTCCATGGGTAGAGATGTGAACGGTCTGAGCTCACAGCATGATGCTCGTAGTCCATGTCGGCCATCAGAAGTGTGCCGTCTTCGGCATCCTTCGGATTTTATGTTCATTAGGTTGGATCACCCAGCCCAGATCAGCTCCACCAAAATCATACAAACAACTATTATGCAGCATGCAGAACCTTGGGCTTAGGGCTCCCTTCGTATTCAGGGAGTTGGGATGGCTGGCTTCCGTCTACCTGAACCCCAAAAAAAAAGTAAGATAATAATCCAAAACTTTTAACACAGCTCAAAAAGGCAAGTATTTCACATACTTTAGCGGTTTAGGTAATACTGCACCCCTGCCGCTATTTCGCGCCTGCCCACCTGCCTAGGGGATCACTGCCAGGAGCGGACCGCAGGGCCCTATACTTCTGTTGGTTGGTTTAGGGTTTAGGTTTACCTGATTTCCAAACCCTAAACCTGAACTAAACCCTAAAGCTGGAACCCTCATCCCTGAACCTTAAAACCCGAATCCCTAAACCCCAATCCCTAAGCCCTATTCCTTAGACGCTGACACTTTAATCGATAAAACCCTAAATCCTAAAACGGTGGCTACACAGTTAGCTTGAGGTTCTTCAAAGCTACTCTTGGGGGTCATCAGTAAATGGAACCCCCCCGTCCGAATGGTGGCTGAAGACCTCAAGTCCTTAAGCCTAATCCCTAAACCCTGACTTTAGTCCTGCGATATCTGCAGCCGCTTCAACTCAACCGAGGTCTTCATGTTTAGAGTTTTTGGGGTCTGCATCCTGGTATACCCTGACCTAGGGCCAACTAGTGGTAAGCAAACAAATAGATAGGTTTTTTATAAGCAACCCTCAGGAAGTAGGGATATCCCACCCCCAAAAATCTTCTGTTAACTGTAGGTTCCTGTCTGTTCCTCTGAACCATGCCCACCTCCTGCATCCTAAACCCTAGACCTTAAACCCGGAACCCTAAACCCTATCCACCCTATAAACCATAAACCCGAAACCCTAAACCCTACAGACCCTAAACACTATAGACACTAGACCCCTTGACAGTATAGACCCTAAACCCTATAGAGACTCTAGACCCTAAATCTTGCGTAGACCCTAAGAGAGAGTGGCCTTCAGCGACTTCACGTCACCCGGGCTCAGCATTCCTCAGTCGAACCATGGGGTCGGAAGCATCCCCGTTCTTGGTTTCGGGTTGAGGGTCTACTTGCAACCCCAATAACCTACAGTTTTATGGGTTATACCCTACTAGTTAAGGGGTACTTACTACTAAACTGTAGGTTATTGGAGCCACAGGTAGGGTTTTGGGGTTAGGGTTTCGGGTTGGGGGCTTAGGGTTGAGGATGCTCCTGCAGTCCTTCTAGTAGGGCCTCCAGACGCTACTGTGCAAGCTTAACAAGCTTTGCATACCTGGTGCATGGGCAGCATCTTTTGCGATAAGCTGCGCAAGAAACTCAGCCACAATGCTTGTTGTGAAAAGAGGCCGTGTGAACAGAAAAGGAGGTTCAACCCTAGGAAATGCCACCTATAACCTGAGTCCTTGAATCCCTAAATCCTGACAGTTCTACCTGCAGACTCCTAGCCCTCAACACAAAAGGGCAAAGTCCTTCAGCCGAAGCCCTGACCAAACCCTGACCGTCACCCTAAACCTACAAAGCAAAGTTTTGGGCTTGGGGTCTAGGATTTAGGATTTAGGGTTGACGGTTTTAGGGTTTAGGCTCAACTGTCAATCCAAAACGACAAGGCTGCCAATCCTTGTCCCTAAGTGCCAACTTGTGAAAACACCCTGGGCCCCTTGCCCTAAACACCAGAGAAACCGTAACCCTAAACCTATAAACCCTATAAACCCTATAAACCCCAAAACCCTAAACCTGAGAGAACCTCTAACCCCTTTTTCAATTATGTCTCAGGTTCCTTTGGCGTACAGGCCTCAGCCCGAGGCAATGACTCCCTAACACGTCACCCTAAACTTGAAACGCTAAACTGCAAGGCCAAAAACCTCACACTCTAAATCATACAGGGTTTGGGGTTTAGGGCTTGGGTTTAGGGTTTATGCTCTCGGGTCTAGGGTCTAGGGCTTTAGATGCCATGAAATACCCTAAGCCCAATAAAGGCATGTTCCTGTTACTGAATAGACCCCCTTAAATCGTACATACTAAAGTCTATGTGATACCCTGCGCCCCAGAATCCATAAGTCTACAACCATACACTCTAAAGCATAAAACTCTGCAACCCCACACCCTAAAGCCCTACACCCTAAAGTCTCAGCCCCTAAACCCCAAAGTCATCTTTTTGCGGCTCAAGGCGCGGCGCTTTCGTCGGACGGCCGACCAAAGGTCTGCCAAAGCCCAAAGATCCGCACGGCTGCTCACCTGGCTAACTCTCTGCGGTTTAGGGTTTGAGGTTTCGGGTTTAGGCCTAACCGGGGTTAGGGTTAGGGTTTGCAATTTCAGCTTTAGGGTTTAGGGTTAGGATTGAAGGTTTAGGGTAAAGGGGTTTCGGGTCAAGGGTTTAAATTAACGTTTTAAGGCTTTGGGTTTAAGGTTCAGGGTTTAAGGGTATGCGGCTTATTGAACGCTAAGTACCCACTGGTCGGGCCCTATACCCCCAAAGTAAGGTTACTAGAAGGATGTTGGGGCCCTGAACCCTAAGCCCTAAACCCGGCTGTTTAGGGTTTCGGGTTTGGGCTATAAAGTTAAGTGTTCATTGTAGTTTCTCAAGGTTTTGTGGACATTTATTCACAATGACAAGTTAAGACATGCGGAAGTTCCAAGACTCCAACAAATTGCAACCTGATTTTGTCTTGAGGGTTTGGGGTCGAGGTTAGAAGGACCTCCCCACCCTGTAGTAATGTAGAATAGGACCCGAACATAATCACCGCTATCCCTTATGGGCACTATTACAGGGAGGAGGGTCCACCTAAGCATAGTCAAGGTATTGCCGGGGATGACGCGGGTGAGGGACCACCTAACTTACGCATTCGTATTGCGCGAGCGTAGGAAGATTATGAGCTATAGTCAGAACTCCCTAGAAGGGGGTTATATGGGGGATTATATAAGGGTCTACTGTAGGGTTTTACTAGGGGGATACTAGGAGACTAGCTCATATGATTGAAAAGTAGAGTATCACCAGCACACCAGAAATCATACGCTGAAACAGCTGCAGGCTCAAACTGTCCAGCCTAGATACTAAACTCTGACCGCTGAACAGAGTAGTGAGAAAACACCATCTGCTGAATTAACCGCCCTTAGCATTGTTTTCCCAAATCAAACTTCTGAACACCTACACTAGGAACGGAGCAAATGCCTGTGGTGAGCTTAAGAGCTCTCCGGTCCATTCCCCCTTGAAACTCAGTCTCTCCCCCGAGTCCAACCACCGCGAACTCTGAACTCTAAACCAGAGCCCCACACGCTAATCCCTAGACCCTCAACCCTAAACACCCGCAAGGGTTCAACCCTAAATCTAGACTCAAGAATCCCAGCACCAACCCCCGAAACCCTAGAGCCCCAAGAGACCCAAAAACCCCACTTATAGTCTAAATTCCTTAAAGGGGATTATTTAGGGGGTTATATAACTTCCTCTATTTCGGGTTAAGGGTTTAGGGCCTGCGGTTGAACCAAGAACCACCCCCTAAAACCCTAGCCTGCTGTCGAGGGAACTTAAGCCAAGCTACCGTGATAAGGGTTGAGATACCCCATAGTGGAGAATCACATTAAGTTAAAAAGAAACTGGAACACGAAATGGAAAAGGCGGCTTGATGGCTTTTATACAGACTGTTCCGGAACTGAAACTGAGCTACCACTGCAAGGGCTCCACCGTTCTGTAACTTACATGATGAAAAGTCCTTACTGGTTACCCTGTATAACATCCCCTGTGGAAGTATGCTGAACCTGGAACTGAGCACAGTAGAAACAAGTGAATTTTGGTAACCACAACTTCTATACCAAGGAAACTACAAGAGTCATATGAGGAGTAATACCCCTTAATCCGATATAATCCCCGCATACTCCCCCCATAATTCTCTATAATCCCTCCTTAATCCCTCTATACTCCCTAAAGAACCCTCAGCCCTAAACCTATAATCCATCTGAAGCCCCTGATCATATTACTAATTATTACTTTTACTATTACTATTATCATTACTATTACCATTATTCTTATTTATTACTATGATTACTACTATTACTATTACTATCACTCTCAACTCTAGGGTCAGCATGGAGCTCCCGGAACCCTAAGCTGTGGCCGCCTCGCGAGGCCGAAGCAACGTTCCGTGCTCTGGCGCATGGGCCAACATCCAACCTTCTTCACCTGAGGTGTGAGGTTTAGGGATTGGGGTTTAGGGTTGAGGGTTTAGGGGTTTCTATGAGCTATGGTCTACACTCCTAGTATCCACTGAGTTTTATGTAGGGTTGCGGCTTCAGGGCTCAGCGCTATCTATAAGGTTTTAACGTTTCTGGCACCCCCCTGTTGAGAATTCATCTCCGACCCCGCTAGCTTAGGATTTGGCTTTATATGAGCTATGGTCTAAACTCCTAGTATCCCCCTTAAACACGCCTATCGTACTCCCCTAGAATCCCCTTTAAGGAATTTAGACTATAGCTCATACAGGGGTGCGGGTTGAGGGTTTAGGGTTATCCAAAAATTTTGGGTTTCTCTAGGGTTTATACCATTGGGGGTCATGTAAGGACCCAACCTTTCCACAAAGAGCGCGCAGAGGCCTCACATCGCTCGCGTAGAGCTGTAGTCCTTCTGAAATTGAGCCCCGAACTCTGGGTCATGAACTCTACCGTGTGCCTAAGGCGGAGTCGGGGAGGGCACAGAGGGATTGTCATACGGGATTATCTATTCTAGGCACTCCTTCTCATGAACCAGTAAGTAAGCCATAAACCTCAAAGCCCTAGACCCTAATTCCAAGACCCAAAGCCCTAAAACCCACGTCGCCTATACCCTCAACCTTAACCCCCATAATCCTCATACCTGCCCTACATAACCCCCACATACTCATATGGTAGTTTCCATAAATAGGGGGACCCCAATATGGACCCCAAAATATTATTATCCTTATTATTGAGACCCCCAAAATGGTACCCTAACTTTGGAAACACCAATATGAACCCCCCACCCCCCCCACACCCAATCCAGCCTGCCAGACGCAGCCAGCCGGCAAAGTTCTGCGAGCGTGCAAACACAAGCTCGCCCCTACCTCACTTGTGAAGGATCGAGGTATCAGGGTTTCACGCCAAGGCTTCCAGGGCTTAAATGTGAAAGGTCAAAGGTTTCAGGGTTTTAGGGTTCAGGGTCTTGGGGTTCAGGGTTTAGGGTTTAGGGTCTAGGGTTTAGGGTTTAGGTGTTCAAGATTGAGGCTGCGCTGAGCGCTTTGCATTGTGGGAGCCTTGCTTACGGATACAAGACTCAAGGAAATGGCGGGAAGCGTGAATGATCCGTCCCCCGCGCCCCACCCCCCCAGCTGAGGGGTGATGTCATCGGGCTATTTTATTTGCCTTAGAAGACAGGCTTTCAAGGGATGGCTGATAGGGTACAAGGAAATTATGCTTTACGGCTCGGTACAAGTACCGCTATGAGCCATAACATGGCCCCAGTTATCCCCATTCTCAGCTAAAAACTATTCCTTCCAGCTTCGACAATACTCCGGCGAATTCAGTCCTTATGTACCGCGCAAGAAGTCCAGAAGACGAATAACTCACAAATCCATTGCCCGAAAGGTGAGAGTTGAAGGGTTAAGGGAACATAGCATTGAACTGGAGCTAAATCCCATCTTTTCACTTGTTGAGGGCTTGCCAAGCTTCAGGTCCCGGCCCCACACAAGGATCCGTCAACCCTAAACGCCAGTGAGGGCCCAAGACTTTTAACGCCCCTGCCAACGGGGCTGTCCTCGGGGCCTGGAAAGGCACACTTTCTGAAACCCTTCCCCTAAACCCTAAACTCTAGAACCCTAAACTCCTGAAACCCTAAACCCTACAACCCTAAACCCGAAACCCCTGATGCCCAAAACCTAAAATCCTGATCCCCTTGAAACCCCAAACCCTAAACCCTAAGCTCGAGAACCCTAAAGCCTTAGAATCCGAAACCCTTAAACCCTTGAATCCTCATCCCTTGAACCTTGAAAACACCCTAAACCCTAAACATCCAACCGACACCTCGCAAAGGTTGTCCACCAAGTTGCGTCTGTAGTACAAAGCCACGGCATCTCGGCTAGGAAACGCCCGCACTGCTACCTAACAGAGGATTTTGGGTTTAGGGTGCAGCTTTGGGGGTTTAGGGTTTAGGATTTAGGGTTAGGGCTTCGGATTCAGGGTACAAGGATTTAGGGTTTGGCTTAGGGTTTAGGGTTAAGCATTTAGGGTTTAGGGACCTACCGTTTAGTTCGTAGGCTTTCCTGCGTTGAAAGGCTTAAGCCTTGAAAGTCAGCCTCAAATCTCGGCTCCCTTGAGCCTGAATCGAAAAAATCCCAGGCCATGTGAGCTATAGTCTAAATTTCTTAAATGTGGTTACATAGAGGATTGTATAGGGGAGTATTATGGGGTTATTAAGGGGCTAAACTATAGGCCATGTGAAATACTTGAATCTTGACACCCAAAGCTAAACTGCAACTCCAATGCGCTAAAGCTGCAGGCCCAGATCAAATGACCTCAAGCCCTTTCTGCATCCGTGGTCATTGCTGCCGGGGTCACGCTTCACACGCTCTTTGAGCTGTACAAAGGGGACCTTGGGCCCTAAATCCCTAAACCCTAAAGCCCAAACCTGAACCGCATGTGGTTCATCTACGGGTTTAGTACTTCTTGGAACTCTCGCGTGGGCTAGAGGCTGTAGCAGCTATTTAGGGTTAAGGGCTTAAGGCTTAGGGGTTAATTAGGGCTTAAAGTGTAAGGTTTAAGAGGCTGCAGGTTTTGGAGTTTAAGGCTTGGCTGACGCCCCCTACAAACCCGTATTGCAAAGGTTTTGCCTTGGCTGCTGCTCACCCAGCTGCTATTGCTGCAAACTTGCGCCGAATGCCATATTCTATCAGCATAAGGACTGTAACTGAGCTGCTTTGCAGAACCCCTCAAGCCAAAACGCTGAGCCCCAAGCCCACGACCCTAAACTCTGAACCCAGCGTCCAAAATCCTGCGCCCTGAAGCCCGAATCCGCATGCAACCCCTAAACCCAAAGTCCATCTGCTCAAAGCTTCCAACTCTAAGCCCCGTAGAGCCGGTAAACCCTATTAAACGCCCGATGCCACTAACCCTGCCTGGGCGTACACGATTTCCATGCAGCAAATGCCTGCGTTTCGGCCATGGGGGCTACGTAGATGGGGTTCCATTAACTGCAGGGAATCTTCTGTTCGAGGTCAGTAGAACCAGGTCATAAAAAAACTTTAGCATATAATAGCGTGTATATATATATATACATACACAAAGACTACTCTGGTTCTCATCCTAAGGACTTCCACAGGAAAGCCCCTAATTGTGCAAACTCTCATATGGGAGGATTGTCAAAATTGTGGTGCCTCTGGGGTACACTACAGATTAGCGGCCGCATTGTAAAGGGGACCCGAACCATATCATCAGCTTACCGTCAAATGAATAATCCTCAAAATTATTGGCCCCGCTTGGTTATGGATTATATTACGACACCTGATATTTGAGGGTACTGAAATGGGACCCAAATTTTGGGAACTACCCATATTTACAGAAAGGGGAGTCTAGCGGCCCTTCTCAGAAGACTAGAAAATAGCAATCGTTCGGGGGACGAAAAGAGGAATCTGTTGCATAACCGGAAAGTAAATACAGTAATCCGTACCCCTTTTTTCGAGAAGTTCGAGGCAACTACCAAAGCAAGTTGGCGCTAAGCAGCTCCCGAATTGATTGGGGTAGAGCGTAGCCCAGAGGCAGTTTGACATTAAGGGTCTGAAGGTATAAGGGTTTAGGGTTAAGGGTAAACCTTTAACCCCCACCTTAAACCTTTAACCCTAAACCCTAAAGCCAAAGCCCTTAACTAGGGGCAGATTTGGGGGCCCCATAATCAAGGTCCAGAATTGCTCATCTCCCCCGGGTGTTAAGCAGACACAGATACACCACCCCTAAATATGAACAATAATCATAATAACACTAATAATAATAACAATAAATACTACTACTACAAATAGTAATAAGAAAAAAGAAATATTCTTATCAGATATATCATCCAGAAGAGGCCTTACATGGCGGGGAATCGGAAACATTCGACAAAGCCATGTAAGTCAGATTAAGGGAGGTGATTGATTACAATGTGGGTTGAGCTTCTGGCTCAAAATATTCGAGTTCACTGTGAACTTCTGGAGGTGAAACGGTTATGATCTAATTGAATCAGCCCGTACTGTAAAGCGGAACGCGAACTACTTCTCAAGTCATGTGAGAATCAGTAAGCTTCTTCCTCAAGGTCACTGCCAGCGGGTGCAGGCCCCTTGCAATCCAATGGGGAGAGCCCCTGGGAAACTTGGGGCTGAAAAAGCTCGATAGATTGAACCAAGTGCTAAAACTCCAAACCTCAAATCCCTGTGAGCACTGCTGCTAATCATCATAAGAAAATGTAATGTAGATGTAAAAGCTCCTATTGGTACTCGTGCGCCTACCACTACTGCTACTAAGTTACTGGTAGCACTACGACTTTAGCTTGTACTACGCAGGACACAAGCCTGCAGCCTATTTTCTCAAAAAAGAAACTGCCCAGATGGCAAATTTGAGGACAGCGCTGGGCTGTTCAAACTTATAGATGTTTAGGTCACCTGGGGATAAACAATAACAATTAGCTGTAGAAAGAAAACATAGTCATGTATAGCGTTTGCTGACGAATGACTGGAAAGGTAAGATTCAAAGTTTTCTCGGGCTGTCAATATCATTCATAAGGTCCTGTTCCGGAGCAAGCGCAATTGAATCGTAAACCTGAACACGGAGAGACGAAGGAACTTTAGCACAACTCTGGCCTAGCACAACCCACCTTATGACTTCAGATTTGCAGTGCTGACGCCCGAGTCTTCTGACCACCGAAGCGGCAGCACTCCTTTGCATCATCGTAACGCCAAAGAAACTAAAACCTGAGTCACCTGTTGCTTTATGACCGTGGCCGGATGCTACATCACACGGCAGCTGTTCTTTTTCTAGCAAGCCATGACGCCATTTGTACAGCAAAGTACAAGGAAGAGCAAGCTCCGATGTCGCTGTGCTCCACTCTACCCTTAATTTTGGGCCTAAACCCTGAGTAATAGTTTCCATTCTATTTTCCATTATCCCAATATAACCCCAATATATACCCTATAAAACTTCACTACTAATGTACGTCTGGGCTTTTCGGTAAACAGGGCACAGTACTGGGGCTGGAACTCAGAATGTTGTCTGCCATGGTGATGGCTGCACGCTGGGCTGGAAAGCAACGTTGTGGTGCCAATGCTCTGGAGTATGTAGCCAGGTCTGTAGTGTCTAGGCCCTTGGCCGCCATTCTTCCCCCGCACGCCGTGCAATAAAATTGGCGATCACCAGGAACCCACTCCGGAAAGCCTCGAAAGAATCCTTGGGAAGCCCGCGAACACCTCTCACATGGAGCCAATTGCGAACAATCCAGCACGCTTTGAAGCCCATGTTCATTGTCAAATGTGAAGGCTGTAGCGCGGAGGCGGATGCCAAACTGCTGAAACTCCGGGGCCAGGTTGGAAAACAATAACATGTAATGCAATGCCTGCTGTTGCGCGCTTGCAAACCTCCTCCTTCTGCTGCTCTTTGGTTTCTTGCGCTTCTTCCGCCCTGGCCTAGGAACCCATTTAGCCTCAACGATTGCAAAGCCTCCGTCCCCAGATGCGAGGACAAGGTCACCTCTCCAAAATTCTACCTGATCGAGCAGCGCCCACTCATAGAGGTAGACATAGGGATACTTCTCATTCAAAGGCCATGGCATCGACTTTAAGAGGCTAGCAATCGGAATAAGATCCTTTCTTTTTGAGATTCTAGCAATCGGAAGAAGATCCTTTCTGTTCTTCCGCTGCCTCGCCAGGAGAAGGTCACTGTCAATCTGCCTTCTGCGCAGCTGGTCGCTGGCTTCAATGTCTGTTGGCGCGGAGCCAGGCCCACAGCTATCGAACAGTCGCAGGTGACTAGGGTCTTTGGCCTGCAGGAGGCGAGCAGCATACCGATTCAGCACATAACACTCTTGCGACAGCTGGGTAAGTATCAGGCCCACCACAAGAATCGGCACGCAACGACACTGAGAGCCATGCACCATCGCTGCACCCAAAATCCCCAAGCATAGAAGACCCATCACGTGAACATTGAATTCTTCTGTGGGCTTTAGGGTTAACTTTGGGGATGCGCTTGCTTGGCCTCTACAAATACGCCAGAACCCTAAACCCAGACAATAAACGCTAGATCTTGAGCCCAGGAAGGAAATTCCCGATTGATAGGGCCCAAATGGCCCATGGGTTGGGTCATTCCCCTTACAGTAGCTGTTACCACAGTGCGTTATAGGAGTTATAAGAACCCCCTTAATAAGGCCCCTTTAAGGACAGTTACTGGGAGGGGGAATGACCCAACCCATGGGTAATTGGAATAGGCTCCTCAGCTGCACGATGGTAGTGTCATGCCAGGATTATAAGAAGACAATACTGCAAGCGTCTTCCAATTGGATTTGAATGTGTGGTCTCTCAAACCGGACATCCAGTACAGATACTCGCCAATATTCATAAGGGACGCTATGTACACTCACCAAACATCATAATGAAGCCCTACTTCACCTTCAAATGACAGTAGACTAAGGGCCTCGCAGGGTCCAATAGCCCATATTAAAGCTAATCTCTAGACCTTAAGCCTTAGTTCCTTACCCCTTCAATGGCTTGTCCTGGAAAAGGGTGCTAATGAAACAGCTCCATCAACCTGCTATCCTTAAAGCACAGCATGTGCGGAGTGCGCTGGATTAGGTTCATTTCCGGATATTGCGGACTTTCCAAAGAAGTAGGGGTTCTCTAATTGTTAGAGCCCCTACTACAAGGATTATGAGAATTGGGGATAGATAAGAGAAACCTGCTTCTAGAACCCCCCTATTCGTGGCGAAAACGCATCCCCACACCTTTACATCTTGCAGTCTCTTCCTTTGAAGCATAACTGTTTTGGTGTAGGGGTTTAAGGGTTCAGGGTTTGAGGTTCAGGGATTTGTAGTCCTCCTTAAGTAGACAGAAGATAGCCTTTGGTATACTGCAACAGGATCCCCACATACCCCATATTCTATCTACTTAAGGGGGACTATAGGTGGTCGCCAGACAAAGTGTTAAATCCAAAGTGCAAGGCAAGATCTGGGTGTGAAATTGGAATCTAAGTTCTGGGAGATTCCCGGAGGCTGGAACAGGACTACTTGTATAAAGCACTGACCCCCAACATGTCATGAAACGATGGAGTGCCCAAACCCCTGCAAATCCAACAGCTGTAAACCCACAGCCGCGCACTAGGCCTGAACCCCTGAGAGTAGCGATGCTGATGGGTCTAGCATCCCATCACCGCGCCAGTTGTACGTATGGAAACTTCTGAAAGTAGGGGGACCCCCATATAGACCCCCAAATACCATAGTCCTTTTTATTTGGAACCCCGAAAAGTTACCCAACCCCAAAACTCTAAGCCAATTTTGTGAAACCCCACATTGATCCCCCCCAGCCAAGCGCGCCTTGCGGGTAAGGTTCGTCAATTGCAACCTTGATGTCCTCACCGCTTGCAAGGCTTATCAACCTCATCTCCCCTGTCCCTCTTTCCCGAGAAGCCAGCAACCTACGGGTCAACCTCAGACTGTAGATGATTCTAAGGACCCAAATAATAAGGCCTTAGGGCCCAAGTACCATGAAGATTATACTATTCGGGCCCTAAAGCCCTATTATTTGGGTCTTGGACCCTTAGATTATGGGACTACCACTCAAAAACCCCTAAACCCTCAACATGGGGGTGTGGGGAGCAGGGTATAGTTCAGAGCTTGGATTTCACCTTCCTGGTGCTTTGAAGGAAAAGACTGTGAAGGAGATCTTCAGGCAGAAGCTGCAGCCCAGGGGCCGCATAAAACAAAATCGGATGCGCCTAAGATTTGGTTTAAAAGTTTAGGCTTAAGGTTTAGGGTTTTGAAGGGGATTTGGCCTTACTATCCGGGAAACTTTACCCGGATCTACATGTTGATGCTCCCTCAGACGCCTTACATGTTGCTGGTAGATCCACTGGCCAAGCAGGAGCGGGATCAGTTTGCCGGATTTCGAGGTTCCCTGATATCTCCTGTCCTCCTCCTGTAGACTACCTAAACGGTTTAGGGTTTAGGGGTTAGGGTTTAGCCCTAAACCTGAAAACCTGTCAACGGTGACCCAAGAAGTTGCCAGGGTGCCTCTGAAAATGATTTCATTGCTGAATTGGACGCCCTCAGAAGCACGCATGCAGAAGGATCCTACTGTGAAGTTATAAGCGCTTAGGGTTGTAAGGGCTACGTCGTATCAGGGATTTCAGCACCCAAGATTGGGACCATCATTTTGGTAAGCGCTGCAACAAAGACAGATCCGCCATATACGTGGCTCTCAAAATTGGGGGCTCTTTCTGGGTAAAAGAATATCAAAATTTCCTCTCATCGAGCACACCGCCCTTTGTTGGGGATTCACAGCCCAATTTCAAAAACTGGCTCTTCAACCTAAACCTAAACACTAACGACCCTAAACACTATACTCAGGTATCTGTCTATCTACATCTATCCCAGTACATCTCTATATATCTCCAAGGAAGTGCCCTGCTCTTATAATGGCCTCGAGGACAAAATGCGAATCGCCTCCCCAACAGTGACCGCCCTAATAATCAACCGCGCAAGTACATACGGGGGGATTATTCGTGGGCTGGGGTTTAGGGTTCTGGGGTCTAGGGTTTGGGGTTTAAGGCTAAGGAACTTTAAAAAATCACTATGATAGGTTGCCTTTTAAGGGTCTGTAAGGGTTATATAGCGTTTGGGGCTAAATCACCACAATGGAGGAGCAAATGGAAAACAGAATGGGGCATGAATAGAAACTGGAGATATTTGGGGGTGTCAAAGAACTTGCGCTATGTTTCCATCATGAAGCCATATTCCTCATTTCCACAGTTGCTAACTTCTTTTAGTAAGGTCCATCATAGCAACCGAGTCGTATCACTGTAGGGGCTCTATAGTTTAGCGTTCAGAGTGTGCGCTGGCTTGCCAAGGTCAAGGATGTTGAGATCCGAAAAACCATGGCTGCCAATTCAAAAGGGACGGTATCATCTCCGAAAAATCTTGCTACAAAGCCTCACACCCTCTAAAAGAAGACCCCTCAAATCTAGACTGTTTGCAGCGCGCCCTAAGCCCTAAACCCTAAACCTCCACAGTCCTGAGATCCCAGAAGCCCTGCATCCCCAACCCTGAGCCCCAGCATCCTAAGACTACATTCTGCCTGGGGATTTAGGTTTAGGGTTTAGGGTTGTAGGATTTAGGGGCAACCCTTTTGCAACAGGCTTGTGGATAGCTGCCTGGAAGGTCCCACTGAATGCTGCAGGAAAGCACTGCTGGATCCACTTGCAGCTCAGACTGTCGACTAAGAGAGGGGGGCCCCTCATCAACATTGACACCGCGCCAGAACGTATCGCGCGCGAAGGATGTTGTTGTGGGTGCTGTTCACAGGAGCAGTAGGATTGGTGTCTCCACTGACCTGCACATAGTCAGAAATGACAACAGGTCCAAGACCAGCCACAGTGTCACCGCTAGCTAATGAGCCACCTGACGGCCGTATTCTGTTGAAATATCGGCGCACTCGAATGTTTGGGAAGGCAGCCTCCCTGTAACCCATAAAACCCAGCGATCGCATCAAGTCCAACAGCATGGCTGTCTAAACGACAAAGCCTCTGCAGTTGATCGTGACACATATTCGATGAGCACTTCTCCGTACGCCGGCACCGAGGCCCCACTTGCCACTTCTTTCAGCAAGGCCTCAACATCTTTCGCAAAGCCTGGTGTTGAAAGATACTTTGTGAAAGAATCCGGTATGTCAAGAGGACAAGGTTGCCCCTAAACCCTGAACCCTAAACCCCCAAACCTGAAACCCCTAAACCCTAGACCCTAAACCCTAAACCTTAAACCCCAAACCCTAAACCCTTAAACCCTAAACCCTTAAACCCTAAACTTCCCTAAACCCTAAACCCCAAAAGCCCCTGAAGCCTGTCCTCACCGCGCTTGGGGCTCATCATCTCACCCACGGAGTGGATGCCTTGCATGTCTGAGACCATCCTTCCAGGCGGTCGGGTTTGCAGTTCAAGGTTTAGGGCTTAGGGATTA
>CAJNIZ010046843.1:0-31040 GCA_905231905.1 Symbiodinium pilosum | reverse complement strand
TCATGAGCCTCCTTATCCCCCTTTCATCATCGTACTAATTGCTAGGAACCTATCAGGACGCATTGCAACGTCTAAAAACCTGAAAAATCACACCTACGCAAAAATAGGGGCCCCACAGCGTCCCTTTTTGTAAATATAAATAGATTCACGCGGGCCCTCATGAGCCGGGCTGTATGTAGTGTCTCAGGGCCTTAATATCAGTTTCCGAAGGGCATCCTGCAGCTCACAGCGCTTACGGTTTAGGGTTGAGGGTTTAGGGTTTAGGGGGTTTAGGGTAGGGCTGCGCTGTGCGTTCTGCAGCCCCCAGTCCTACTCAACCACACCTGGGCGTGTTGCTTCTCCTAAGCTTGGTGATGTTGATAAGTTCTGTCCTCTAAAGCGCTAAGATGTGATTCCTTTCCTGATTCCTTCCGCTCTACATCCTTTAAGATCCATTGTTACGTCGTTGCCATGTTTCTGTGACTTTATTCTTGTGAGAATGAGGCTGTTATGCAGAATGTTGGGGCAAGCATGTCACAGGAGGGTGCTGGCAGTTGGGGTTCAGGCTTTAGTGGTTTAGGATTTAGGGTTTAGGGGTTAAGGGTTATCGGTGTGGCTGAGAACGTCCAGCATGGACGGAGGCATAGCTTGTGGGATTCTGACGTGCATCAGTTTTTTCTTTGGGTTCTGTGTTTTCTGGCTCTCATGTATTTGTGGTATTGAAATGGTAGAGTTACATGCGGTAGAGGATTGCGCCATCCCACGATGATGCCGTACCTATATTTTGAGTACAAAGGGGGCCAAAATACTAATGAGCGCGAAGAGCGTGGGCTGCTCTCATGGGGATGAATGGTGATACATGGGATATGCAGGGCATCCAAATTTGCCGGACTTTCTTTCAACTTAGCAGCTGGTTAGGTAGACTTTACACTTCGTCGGTTCCCAAGATCCTATTGTAATGAAGGGTGTGCACTTTTTTCGGGACCAGGGAACTCAGCAAATAGGTTAGGGTTGAAGGGTCGTCGTTCAAGTTGTCGTGTCCGATGCGGCCTTCGCATTCCATGTCAGTTATGTAGAAGCCTGAACAGTTGCCAATGTTCTTCCCTTTAAGCTTTATGTACTTGTAGTCTACCTCAGAGCCTGTTCCAAATGAGATAGGCCCCTACCTTCAGATACCCTCTTCTTAATGGGGAGCACAACCTTCTGTAGGAGACCCTGTTTTAAAGCCCCAAAATACTCAGTCGCATATTCAGTATGAGTGGGTGGGAAGTTGTAAACATATGGGGACGGGGTTTGCGTCAAGGACCTTTCCTTGGTCAGCTCTAAGGGAAGCATCCTTCTTCAGGGTATGCCTCTACGGGACGGTGCAAAGTGGGCCCTGTCTTGCCCTGCTCACCAAAGTTGCTGTGTTCCTGAATGCATACTCTAAGACGCCCGAAGTTTTTTGTATGTAGCCGTGAACTCAAATACCAAAAGCCTGATGCCCAGCCCCTTTGTTGTGTTAAGACTTCAGCCATAAACCCTACATACAGCCCGAAGCCTAATGCCCAAGGCCTACATCTGAAGCTGACCCTAAACCCGAAACCCTAAGCCCGACTGATGGGCGTGAAGCCCTCAGCGCTTCTCCGCAGACGTCAAAAGTTTTCAAGGGGTAAAAACAACCCTAAATCGTAGTTTCCATTTTCTTTTCCATTATCCCTATATAGCTCTATACTACCCTATATTATTCAAATCTCAAGAACAGTAAAAACCCTAAAGCCCTAATCCCAAGGGCTATAAACCCTAAACAATAAGCCTGAACTCCTCTTTGTACCAGGATGCGGAACACCACCTAACGGCTTCACTGCGGCCCATGCCTCAGGGGTGTCCTTGGGTAATGTACCCGGTTATATAGGGGTTATATGGGGGTATATAGGGTCTAAGGGATAAGGGGGACATATTAGGATAATGGAAAAGAAAAGGGAACGACTATGTAGGGTTCTGTAGACCCATGATTGATAGACCCTCTCCTTTGAAGGGCCTTACTATTTGGACCCCTGTTATAATCCCTATGAAGGGGAGAGGGTTTATTAATCTGGGGTCTGGGTTAGCTTCTAGGCACCTAGGGTTTATGTGGGGTTTTGAGGGCCTAGGATGTAGACTTGGGGTTTGAGTTTAGGTTCTGGTGTTAGGGCTTAACAGTTTAGGTAGAGTGCTTCGGGGTTCTCAAAAAGGAGGGGCCCAAGGACCTTTATCCCAAAAATTAGCCTCCTCCATCTCCCCGCTAATATATAATCTAGTCCCAAGCACACGGACCCCCAAAAACGCCCACACTCATTGGAAAGCCCGGTATATGAAGTATATGGAGAAGCTCCCAACACTCCTTCGTGAGGCGGCATGACAAACAAATCCCCAGGGGCCCATTGAAGGTTTGAGAGATGCTGTGTGCCTGATTTGCAGGAGCCCATGACGTTTAGAGACATTACTGTCCGGGTAATAGCAAGGGTCCTGATGAGGCCGAATTCACATGGCTGAGATTTTGTGGCGCAGCTTTCCTTGTATGAAGGTTGCACGTTGCATGCGTTTTACAATAGCTATGAAGGTTGCAGATGTTTGCAAAGTATGAATCAGTAGGTGCAAGCCTGCGTTTCGGATTAACTTCTGCCACAATAGAAAGCAAGTTTCATTGTTTAATTAGATCTGCCACTCATCAGCGAAGCCATGCTGGCTTTCATGGCTGTGGATGGTTGTGCAAAATTTGGATGATACGAAGATACCTCCCCTAGAGGCAGCAGGTCCTAAAATTACCTCAATGGGTTCTCATCCCTCTCTTCATGCCTCTCTTGCGTTTGAGTCGATACTTAAACAGCTACATAGTATGAGCCAGAGTCTAAACTCCGTGAAGGGCGGTTATATAGCGGATTCTATAGGGGACTATATTCGGGGGGATGCCAGGAGTTTAGACTATGGCTCACATAATATCAACTGGTGAATGATTTAATCATTTATACATGAAATTCATTAACTCATGAACCATTGATTGTAAAAGGCTTTTAAAGGCAGCCCTATCAAATTCTTTCAATAAACATCCCCCTAAGATTAAAGCCATGTTTCGGGCCACGGATTTTTCAACATTGGGGGGGGGGCATTTCATATTAGGGGGAAGCGATTAAATGCACGCTCGCTTGTTAAGCCTGCTTGCTGAAAAAGGGAAGATGAATTTAGGCACCTTGTAAAAAGCCTTGGAAGATGACAAATCACCCTAAAATGTCTTAAGTTCTCGAACCCGCATTCATCAGCAGTGCTTAGGGAAATTTGCCGTGAACAGAGTTATCAGAGTTATGAGACAGAATTCACGACATTCCGGTTTTCAAGTATGCGAGCTTCTCAAAGCGGATGCCAAGGAGCACCACAGCATGTGATCCTTAGATTTGCTTAAGATACCCTTCTGCCCAAATTTAGGGTTTAGGGTTTAGGGGGGATTGTGGCTGCTTCTGGTGAATCTTAGACTGAGAACCATGCCTATTTCTGGGGGAGCACAAAGGGACCTCAAATTGCAACGCTGCCTCCTCCCCCCTCCCCCCCCCCCTGCAATTTAAGTGTAAGGCGCGCCCGGGAGTCACCGACTTAGCTGCCGTGTGGGTTCAGCGGATAGGGTTTTGGGTTTTCAGGTTAACAAAAGTACCCAGATTTTTTGGGAAATCCTGAAGTCTATGCATCCCTATATTCCCTATGTATCCTTATAACCCCTAGACAACCCCTACAAATCCTTGAGGCCCTGGACTTTGGGGCTTTGGTTTTAGGGATGCCGGGCTTCGAAATGCTCGGTGTACTTTCCGGGATCCCTGTGGTTACCTGAGCTAGAGTCTAAACTCTTTGAAGGGGTGGTTATGTAGGGGACTATATAGGTTTTAGGGTTTAGGGTTGGGGTTCAGAGTTTAGAGCCTAAACTCAACGATGCGGAGTTATATTTTGGACTATATAGGTTTTAAGATTTAGGGTTTAGGATTTAGAGTGTAAATTCCATGAAAAGGGGCTTATATAGGGGACTATGATGAGGTTTATTAAGGAGGATACTGGGAATTTAGACACTGGTTTATTTGGAGAGTCAGGGAGGTGTTTGATGTACGGTTGTCAACGATGTATCTAGGACTATGACTCTAAACCCTAAAGCCCTAAGCCCTATACCCTGAACCCCTAGCCCCTAAAACCCTAAACCCTCTAAACCTCTAAACCCCTAAACCCCTAATCCCCTAAACCCTTAAAGCCTGAATCCCAGAAGTTAAAGTGATTGGTCTCTGCTTGCACATGGCATGTGCGCGGGTAATGTAGACCCCTAATTAATAAGCCCCTCTGCTTTTAAGGGCCCAAGTATTAGGATCCCTATTTTAATCCCTATTAAGGGGAAGGGGTTTATTAACCTGGGGTCTACATTAGAGGGTCTCTGAAACAGGGTCGTCCAATCAAGAAGCGGCAGCTTGTTTGGCGTTGTGTCGCATAACTGTGCTAGAAACAGCAGGCATGTCTAGTTAGATTCCACTGGTATTAGGAACTGTACTGGTTAGATATAGGTATAGATCGCGAAATTTGCGCTTGACAGCCCTATGGGGCAGTAATGAAACCTCAGAGGCTAGCAGATATTCTAGTTGATTACAATTGGTAAATTAGCTATTAATTCGTAAATTCCACGGAAACTACAGTAATGAAATGATTACTTAATTCATTATGCCCCCCTATGACCTCAAAACCCCCCTGATTCATTATTAGGTGGCCCCTTTTAAAGGCCGTCTTCCCGTTGCAAAACATTCTTCAGGACTTTTAGGCACCTGAACTTATTATGTAATATGTCCTGAACTTGTTTTTAAATATCAGGGGGTTTTCATGTTACGGGGGAGGGATTACGTTGGAGCTTGGTTGTTTCCTGCTTGCTTGCACAGGTCGTCAATTTGACAACAGAGACGCCTTGCAACTCGCAGCAGCCCGGCTGGCCGATCCTGCCCACGCAGCTGGACGTGTTTGCCGGGAGGCAGGCGCCCTAGCAGGCTGGCAACATGTGTCATTCCAAACGTTCTATGATTGGCAGGCGGTCACACGTGGCTCCCGGGACAACACGAGCTGCATGGTGATAGCGTTTAGCTAGCCGTCTCGTCGGTGTCGGTCCGCTTCCCACCCCCCTCGGGTGGAACGAGCGCTGGGGGGTGCTCGAATCGAAGCACGGGTGAGATATGGCGAGATATCATCGGGCACACCGGTTGTTGAGGAGCCGTCTATTCTTCAACTAGTGTGCCAGTTTCCACGCGGCGCCTCCTTGATTTGACGCCCCTTCTATCTCAGCAGTTGGCAGTGGTCTGCTCTGGATGCTGGACTGTCGCAAGCTGTTACCATCGCCGCGATGTCTCCAAAATACCAGGGGCCTCTCTATATGCCCCGAAATGTTTTAAGTCTGACTAGAGGGGCCGCCGCCATTTTTGGCGCCTCATAAATTCAAATTCCCACATATCCTGCAGGCCCCGGAAAAGGATACAAACGGTCAGAGGGAATCTGACCAATGCATCCGCGATGCGTATGGGCATGTCAGCTGCTGGTGGAAGGTTGACTGCGGCGAATATGAAGGATGTTCACTTGCGTAGATCTGGTGGTACTGGCAAGACTTTCAGTTGGCGGACCCTATGTTGTACATTCCCTGTGCTTGGCCGTCGGCTTGTTGGCTTGCTCTGAGTTCTTCCGAAAGACCACATCCGAAAAGATATTCAGTTCCCGTCTCCAATCCGAACCCAGAACCCTCAAGCAGCTGCCGGATGAGCCATGTGTGGAGTTCTGAGGCATTCCGTTGATGAAGGCAGGCTGGTAGGCCAAGTCAGAAATTTGCTAATAGAGCGCTGACTCAGGCTACCGACCTTCAGAACATGGTGACCGAGCAGCAAATGGAGAGGCAGCGCACGCATAAAGGGCATGTGTGGGTTCCTCAGCATATGCCTTCCTTCAGAGAGAGTGACCTTAATGATCCCCTTCTGATCCTTACATCCTGGAGCACCCCTTCTTTGTGAACCCTGTGACATTGAGACCTGTGACGTTGTAAATGAACGGAGTATCCAGTTGAGTCATTAATCAACGCGCATGTCCGGAATGGAAGATGAAGTGTCAACCGAAGACTGCGCCTTGATGACAGACTAGCCCCTTGATATTGTTTGGGTAACATACTTATGTAAGGCAAGCAGGTATGCAAGACCCTGAACAAAACGAGTCAAAGACCTAAAGCCTGCCGTGGTTGACACTTCTTCGCTGCGGTCTTTGCCACTCGAAACTGTGAGAGCAGAGTCGCTTCGCAGAAGAATGCCCGTAACCTGTGGCTGTGAGACCTCCACAGCAGGTCTATGCCAACCAGCGGCGGATCTGGCAGCACAGCAGCAGAAGCCAAAGCCCTGCCAAAGGTCTTGGAGCATGCCATAGGCCGTGATCTTTATAACCTTATAGTCCCCCTTAAGTAGGCAGAATATGGGTTATGGGGTATATGGGGATCTTATTAACAAAAAGATAACTAAGGCCATAATCTATCTACATAATAAGTCCAATTACCCCATACACCCTTATGTAGCCCCTAAACCCTAAACCCAAAACCTAAGCGCGCCTTGGCCACTGCTCACCCTGGACCCCAAAAAGGGAGCCGCTCCCCTGACCCTAGGGAATAGGGAGACATTACTCAGGGATTATATATGGATTATGCAAGGATCATATTCCTTTAGAGCCCCTGTCTGGTTTAGGGGAAAGCCGCGATCCACGCATCAATTTGTGTACACGCTTCCGATCCAGGTTGACTCGTTGAATGACCATTACATCCACTCAAACTCGAACCCCAGTTGCTACGTCTTAACATACTGTGGCCCTTGAAGGCTGAGTCTAAGGTTTGAAAGTCAGGCCCCGGAAGCCGCGTGCAATGCTGTCGTGAAATTCCATTTTGCTGGTCCTTGCACTACTATGTCGCAACAAGCCCCCGAAGGTAAAATCTTGAGCCGGAGGGAAGCCCTGAATCCCGAACCTGTTCCCAGGCCCAACTGCTCCTGCGGGATCGTGTTCACAGCTCTTTGACCGCACTTGCTGTTGGCAAGTTGGGTTGGGAGGTTAAGGGTTCAGTGTTGAAATCTTAGAGTTTTGTCACGTGTGTCAGGCGAGTGCTGCCAGGATTTTTGGGCGAGCGAATGAGGAGCACACGGCTTTACGGTGTGCATAGTAAGATGAGGGATCCTGCTTCAGCCAATGCCAAGGGAGCCACTCATGGACCCAATGTTCGAACAGCCCATCTCATCCTGCTTCCTGCGTGTCCGTTCATCCCTTCTGTGTCCTATTATGATTGTCTGGCCCTTACAGCGTTTGTAGCTACGAGTGTCCAAGTGGACGCCCCCAAACCGTAAATGTGGAAACCCGGTAATACCCTAAACCCTAAAACCCTTAGCCCTGAATTCGGCCAGGCAGCGCCACTACCGGCCCCTGGCCGGAGCCTGGAGCCTCTTCCTGAGGTGCCTTTGGAATCTTCCCACTGAAGGCTCATGCGTAGCGAGGCTGTGAGAGGACTCATAACGTCATTTCGGCAGACGTCTCGGGCTCGAAGCTGCAGAGGGGCTATGTGTCCGAAAGGATTTTCACACGGCATGCTAGATTCGTGGGAAAATGTGGATTTCCTCAAATGTTTATTGTATTGTCGAAAGGCCTTGCACGGGTTGTATGGGATCTATGTACAGAGGGAGGTTGAGATACAAGAATCTGGGGTGTAGGAGTCTCGTCTCAACGCCAAGTATATAGCCGGAACTTACTGGTTATTTAGCGCAACTAGAAGCTTGTGATCACGAACTGAAGCTCCCATAGAACAGTTGACGTCCTAAATTTCAAGATCTTAAACTTTTCACAAGAACATGCTGAACCTTGACCTTTGACTGACTCCTGGATGTTGCCCTTATCTTTTGAGGAAAACACGCAAACACTAACTGAATGGGAACCCAAAGCACGGGACCTGTAGCTAAAGTTCAGATGAATCTTAAGTCATGCCAGCCATGCTCTATCCGGATTTTTCCGTGCGGACCAATGAGCACGTAAGACTATATACAGCTTGTTATCCATAAAAGTCTAAAGCTTGGAACGAAATTTGGGCCAAAGCCAGCGTTTGCCGCGCTTCAGGGTTTTTTTTGGGGGAAGGGTGGATGGGTGGAGTTTTGGCGGTTTAATGTTTGGATTCTGGTTTCGAACGTTGAGGGTGCACGGGTTGAGGGGTGTCTGAACATGAGCAAGCACTTCTGTGGCTGGGTTTTGGCTGGGTTTAGGGTCTCAGAGGTTTAAGGGTTTCGCGTTTTAGGGTTAAGGATTTTGACAAGCGGCGCCCCGGTCTTTTTGAGGCCCATCAGCCCTGGACGTTTGGATTGTACAGTTCAAGCCTCAATCCCATTGGGGTAATATCAGGTAATATTTGGTTTATAGTGCGATAATGGAAAATGGATAATGGAAAATAAGAAGGAAACTCCTTTTTAGGTTTTAGGGTTTAGGGCTTAGGCAGGGTTTAGGGTTTAGGGTTCACCCCGGACCTTGAATCCAAAACAATCCCAAACCCTATGCCTCAGACCCCTACGTTCGACAAGACAAGGACCTACAAGCACCCTAAACCTTATAAGATTTAGATCATAGTAGTTGCCATTTTCTTTTCCATTAGTTATCCCTATGTAACCCTTATATAAGCCTTATATAATCCCTTATACAACCCCTATGTGATTAAGCTACAGCCCCATCCACCTTGACCGCATCCAGGGTTCCGGCCAACTTGCAGATGAAGAGCCCCTGCAGCTTCCACGAAGCGGGAGCCCAAGACGTGGTTGCCTTGAGGGACCCATTGGGGTAATATTAGGGTTCTATCGGGTTAATGGGACATAAAATCGAAACTACTATTTAGGGTTTAGGGTGTAGGGCTTAGGTTGCAGGGTGTAGGGTTCAGGGTTAACCACCTCTCCAAAAAGTGCCCGGCCGCTCACCAATACTTCACTTATATATATATATAGGTATTGTATGGCTTTTTCTCAGGTTGGTCGAGTTTACGGGCAGGTGACCACCATTATTATAAGGAAATACATGCTCTAACTGCAGATCCATTTCAGCTATAGTCTAAACTCCTAGTATCCCGTTTAATAACCCTTCAGTGGTCCATTATATAATCCCTTATATAACCCCTTTAAGGAATATGAGGGGGGTTTAGGGTCTTAGGGGTTAAGGGCTTTAGGGGTTTAGGGTTTAGGATTTACGGGGCTTTAGGGTTTGGTGTTTTAGGGGTTTAGGGTTTTTAAGGGTTTAGGGTTTAGTGTGTTAGGGGCTGACAATCTTGACGGAGTTGTGACCAAGCTCGTTGGTTGCTGAAACGAAGCCTAAACCAACAACTTGGCTTAGAGAACTTGACCTTAACGTAAGGCTTCAGGGGCATTGGCGTCAGATGGCTGGCCCTTAGGCTTAGGGTTAGGGTTTAGGGCTTAAGGTTTGGCTCTCAACTTCGCACCGTCAGAAGGTGCTCTCACGTGAGGGCCGTTGCGCTTCCCGGTAAGGACTAGACAAATTGCCGTGACGCTTAGAATCCCGTCCCGGCAATATTTGAGAGACCCCGCCAACCCGCTAATTGTAAATATGCCCTGTATCTTGTATTCTAGTCCCCCTTAAGTAGATAGAATATGATAGAATATGGCTTTGATTATATTATCGTAAGATCCCCATATATGCCATATTCTATCTACTTAAGGGGGACCACATACCACAATGGGAATCCTCACTATATTGGAGTGAAGAGCTGAAAACACCAAACCAAAAGCCCCAACCGGTAAATTCGCTTGAGGTCTCTATTCCACGCCGCACTTCCACGCGCTGACTGAGGAGGAGATTGCCGGGATGCATTCATTACTTTGTGGGACCCTGGGTTTCATAGCATTTAAGGTAGCCTCTTTATAAAGGGTTACAGTAGAGGTATACGAGGCTCATTCGGCGGATGTATACGATGTTAGCCAACTCTAGGACTCCTCATAGATTGGTCTTGTAATCCCCTTCCCCTAAGAATTCCCCGCACCCCACCCAAAAATGAAAGTATTCCCCTGGTTGTATGATGGTATTCTAACATGTACTAGTCTATCTGGATGTCCCTTCCGTAGGGTGAGCTGCAGGAAAGTTCGCGATCTGGGCCAGCAAGGTCACGTCCCGAGCGCACAGAGCAACGAAACTCTTGCTCATTCGGCCTCTTTTATTCAGAGGGATGTATGAAAGGTGTTGGTGGGGAGTCGTCGTAAGTACAGCTGTTAGACCGAGGTGTGGAATACTCCCGTCCTCTAATAAGCCATAATAAGAAACTGAGGCCCCCCGCCCCGAATATAGTAGCCTTACTGTCAGGGTACCTATTATTGGTTTGTGGGGAATGTCTCCTGTTAGAGGGGGTTGTTCGTGAGGGAGGGGTTTAGCTAACCCTGAACGCAAATGTTGATACGTTTCGCAAAGGTCATCTTACTCGTCCTTAAGCAACAGGCTCCGCAGCCTTGCTGGTTGTCAGTAGGTTATGGAGGAATGCGTGCCTATTGTAGCCCCTCTACAATCAAACATGTGATCGTCCCTAGAATAGCGCCCTGCAAATATTTCCTCCTAAGGACCTTTACGCAGAAGATTCCGCAAGTTCTAGGATGCTCAGCTTGGAATCAGGGGCCTTGCGAACCGCAATTAGGGTGTACGGTTCAGGGTTCAGGGTTTAGGGGAGCTTCTATAGAATTCTAAACATCAACGAGGGCAAAGGATACAGCAGGTGGCAAAGAGTGCAGGCTTCTGCAAGCGGGCGAATTCCTCATTTTTATTCGGTTGCTGTTACGGAGCCTAATTTAAGTTACTTTATTGGGGAAACCATATTACTTATTGTATATACCACTATAGTAACTTAAGTTAAGTTCCTTAACAGCATGTAACAGGGGCCAGAGACGGTCCGCGACGCCAAATGATCAACCCAAAACTCCACCGTCAACTGAAGTGGGAGACTCTAAGCTGCGAAGCAGAATTCTACTACGTGACGCTTTACATGCTCAGCCCAAAGCCCTTGACCTACAACCCAAATGAGTAGAATTTTATTTGGGGATACTATGGTGCACAATATAGAGTAAGATTTTATCCTCCTTTTGGGGTATAGTATTTTATATAATGAGAATAATCTGACTGAGTGTAACCACCCAAAAAAACACTACCCAAATCTTCCTGGCCCCAAAGTGGCTCCGATTTGGTGGCGTTCTTTTTTATGATATGGGTAGTTCCCAAAACTAGGGTCCAATTTTGGTACCCCCCCAAATATTAGGTGCCGTAATTTAACCTATAACCAAAAGGGGTCCATAATTTTGAGAACAACCCATATGGAGCTCTTCTCTAGCCATCCCCCAAAATGTCAATAGCCTAAGCGGACCCTGCTTCACAGATCCTTTACGCTGTTCAGACACCACTGTCTTGGGTAACCCTGAGCCCTGTAAACTTGCAAACTATGACGGCCACACCCGACTTGAATGGTGGCTTGTACGCAAAGTCGTCCCAACTGTTATGAATTTGAGCTTCCGATTTGGAAAATGGGTGCCATTAGCACCCAAAACCCCAAACCCTGCATCCGGAAGCCGACACCCGTAGTTCCCAAACCTCGGACCCCTCCAACTCAACCCGCTTGAGGCCTGATGCATTTGATGCTTCTGGGACTCTCATTCCACAAATCTAAAATCGATGTCCCTTTGAAACCATGTCAATCGACAGGGATTGTACGGAGAGTGAATCCCCAAATAGTAGTTTCCATTTTCTTTTCCATTTTCCCTACAGGGTTTCCATTTCATTTTACACTTGTCTTTTCCATTTGATTCTCCGCTCAAAGATGACTAGGTACCCCAGTAGTACCCTTTTTCGCTTTTGATTTTGGAGGTCTGCTTATTAAAGCTGAACAGTAGGAAAAGAGGTACCCTTGTTATTCATGGGTTACTGGGGAATCTCGATGACATCCACATTTCTTGGCGCATGCTCACCCCAAGCCCTAAACCCTAAACGGTGTGGGCTTATTTGGGGCTGGAGGGGAGGCATGTCATTCGGTCCCCTGCTTATTCGGGCATGGGTTTTTTTCATGGGATCTTCCCTCCCCCTCCCCCCCCTAAACACTAAACCCTAAACCTTTAACGTTTTTCCTCCCATTCCCAGGATCCGCAAACCGAAGAGGCGAAATCCCAACGCCTACATAAGCAACGGACCAAATTTAGGTGGGGGGGGCCCTATAGGGGACTATATAGGGTTTTGGGGGGGATCTATTAAGGGATATAGTACAAATTTAGTCCAGGGCTCATATCCATATCCTGCACCTTCATCCCTGTAAAGACTGTGTACGCCCTAGACCCCACGTCCTACAAAGATATGCATCCAAAATCCTAAGCCCAGCTCCCAAACTCTATATCCTAATGCCTAAGGCCTTCAAGCCCTAAACCCTAAGCAACAAAGACTCCTAAACCGGTTTGAAGAGGCCTTTACATGACCTCCTTGATCGCCTCTCTGACATTAGGCCGCCTCCCGTTTTCAGAGGTGCAGGGAGTTTTTCCATTCAGCGATGTTCCAGGTATCTATTTATATCTACATATATGTGCCTGGGCCCCATTGCGCGTTGAATGTTTGGCGTGTGTGGTTTCCGGGATATCTGAAGAAATAGGCGAGACAGGTGCGGAATCATTTCCTTCCAGCATTCCTTGCCCATTGCTTTTTGTATGCTGATTGCTGCAGGCCAGGAGCCAGAGGCTAGGGAACACCCTGTCATATAAGCCACTGTCAATATTAGGTTCGTTGACGGACCCTAAACTGTGGACATAGGGGTCTCTGTTGTAGTTTAGTATGGTCCTAATATAGTAGTAAGGAACCCGTAAGGAACCTAATGTCCTTTAGTTATCTCTGTAATTAATAATGACCCCTAAACCCTAAACCACTGCAGCTCATATGAGTTGTAGTCTAAACTCGTTCAAGGCGGATAATCTAAAGGGATTTTAAAGGGCAGTATTCCAGGGGTTATGAAGGGGGATACTCGGAGTTTAGACCCTAAACCTAAGCCCTAAACCCTCTATTATAGGATGAATAAGGGGCATGCTAGGAGTTCAGACAAAAGCTCATAGGGGGTAGACAGCCGCCTTTGCTGCTTCGTGCCGTCTGTAACGGCCGCGTAGCCCTGCTGTGGATCATTCGTCCGCAGCTAGGCGTTTTGTCCTTCGTTTAGGGTTTAGGGTTTAGAGTTTAGAGTTCTACACAAAAATACAAAGAATGTTCAGAGTTCAGGAGGATTGTTGGAACAGGAAGGTAGAAGCATGCCCAAAATTAAAAAACATCAGGAATAGCTTTTTAGGCTTCTGTGGGAGGTTTAGGGCTTCTAGGGGCGTAGGGAAGTCTATGCAACTTTGGGCATAGAACAGGTTAAAGGTTGTCAAAAGGTAGGTGTGTGTGTGTGTGTGTCCAGTTTGGGGTTTGTGGAATTATCTAACTTTAGACATTAACGTTTAGAGCTTGCACATGATCAACATTGAACATGCCGTCAACTTGGCTTATACCAAGAAAAGGTTCATGGTCATGCAACCTCCCAGATTAGGCAGATGGGCAACAATGTCAAGGAGGAACATCCTAAGCCCTGAATTTCCAACATTGAGTAGCAATTTGAAGCTTGAGATGTTCCAGCCATTTCGGAAACAGACCGCGACCCCAAGCCCCCCAAAGGCCCAGCCGCAGACCCCCACCCAACCAGCCCCGCGCCACACGCACACACCCAGCCCACCGCACAATCCGCCGCCGCCCCACCACCCCCACGACCCCCAAACCCCAAACCCCAGACCACAAAGCCAAGGTGACTTTGAATGCGGTGACTTTGAAACCCAGCCCGTGGCATGGCTGTGATATCCCCTAATTAACATTGAGGCTGAAATCTGAAGGACGCGATTTCTTCTTGGGATAGTTGTTGTTTTTTTTATTCCCGGTCGGCGAACGAAGGTAATAACGAAGCATTAGATCTAGATGGAGCAGCCGAGTGCGGCCACAGTTTCTTATTCATATTCAGGGGGCTTAGCCTTTCTACTCGTCACCGGCAGCAAGACTCAAGCTGGCGTCCATGGGCGGGCATATGCGCATCGTCTGGCTACTTCTGGGAAATTGCAAGTGTGACTTTCCTTCTAAACTCTGGTGCGCAGGCAAATCCAAAAAAAACATGATGAAGGCGTGCGGAGGGGACGCAAAAGGATCCTAAACAACAAACCACACCAAACATAAACTGGAAGTACAAACCCTATAAACCCTGAACCCCAAACCCTAATCCTTGTCCCTAAATCCGACATCCTAGGAGCCCAAAGCCCCGGATCTTATATCCACCAATCCGCTAGGTTAGGCCTTTGTGAAGGTAATGAAGGTTCGTTAAAATTCTTTAATGGGAAACCTAGGTGGGTAGTATAGGGGGAGAGCAGGCGAATCCATGAGGCGGCTGCAACACCACCCGGCTGCACCTTTGGTGGTTTATATAACAGATAGTCCCTAATTGGCTTCCTTTCAGGTTACGCGTGCATGCCACTAAGCAGAACTGGAAGATCCCTGTTGTAAAGCCCTAACGGACCTATTCCGATAGGGTACTTCAAAATGAGATACCCTTATAAACCCTAAGCCATGGGTATTGCCCCCCACTCAGTTAACCTAAGCTAAGCTTTTGACTAGCAAGGCGTCACGCTGACTGTAGGGATGGCCACCAAGATGAGCAAGCATGCAAAGCTGACCGTGCGCAGGAGTGTCTGCAAGAAACCAGCTTCAGGGAAGCGGGCAGTGTGATGGTTGGGCAGTCTCCAGAGATTACCTTCACTGACATGCCACTCAGCTGCGCGGCGTTTGTAACCAAGTGCATTATAGTCACTTGGGGGTAGCCTTTGCTAGCTGTCTTTTGCTAGCTGTAGTTGGCAACAGCGTGTTCAGGATTCCTTGATCAGACAATGATGTTGCTTGAAGATGCTGCTGCTTTTGCTAGATCATTTCTCCATTGTATTATTCTCTTTGGGCATTTAGGCTGGGGCTGCCGGCCCTGATGCTCCGTGCCATCACGGGGGAAGGGGAGAATGTCGTAGAAGTCACGGCGTCTGAGATCAGCGAAGCCTCTGCCCATTCCCTCCTCCAGAACTGTCTGCCAAAGTGTCGTCCGAAACATATGCACGGGAATGTGATGGAGAAGCCAAGAATGGCAAGTGCTTTGACTACATGTCTGCTCGGGTGATGCTGCTTACAACAATCACACCGGATACAGTTGCTGCTGGGTATCCGTGCAGCAGCAAATTCGGTGCTTAGCCCGAACAGATGGAGCCACTCAAGGGTGTCCTCGTTGATGAATTTGCTTAGCTAACCATCAGATTGCCCATTGTGCCTTTGCGTTCTGACTGCGTATTAGGTGTGTGTGTGTGTGTGCGTTCCATGTTTGTCAGAGAGTTCTCTTGGGAATGCGCTTTTGCCTTCTAGCAACAGTGATACTTAGGCCAACAAGCCGAGATCGTGTTTTCACAATCAAACTCCGCAAGGATGTGGCATCTGCTAGCAGCCGGCGTGCAGCAAGACATTAGCGCTCTGCTCTCGCCTGCAAAGGACATGCCCACACATAACATCCAGACGTTCTTGTGCAAGGATGTGGCCACCCAGCCGTGTGATGCCGCTGTGACTCTTGTGGATGACAGCCATCTTGAAGAAATGGAAGATGCTGATGAAGTGTGGGAAACATCCATGGCTCCCTATGCCTGCTGTCTAGAGAAGGCCTTCAAGAGGGCGCAGACCAAAGGCCAAATTCTGGCTGACAGCCTGACAGCCGCATGCTGCTCCTGCGGGAAAACGACGAGTATGCCCCGTTGCCATGAGTCTCCTTGGATGCGTGCCTAGATCAACGCGCACATTGACGTAGCATGTTACGTTGATCAAGCAAGCCCATGCGTGAACCCAATTCCTGCTACGTGTCATACACTCCAAGGTGCGAGCTCGTAATCTTGCGCGCGACAGCTGGGATGGATGCTGAGAATCCACCCAATAACCAATGTGGCCCAATCCGGTGAGAGGGGTGAGGTGTTCTTGAGAGGCGCCATCCCATGCTTCCTTGGTAGGGGGCTTCTGCAGGGTGGGTGTGGACGCCGGGTGCGGTACTAAGGGGTCTTGTGTAGACCCCAAGGAGCACCGCCCCACCCTGCCCCTGTTGACTGTGCCTTCGTCTTATGTCAGTCCTCGCTCAACCTGGTTGCTCATTTCTTGGTCCCGCTTACTCTTCTCGGGGAGGCTTCGTGCACTAGTGGTGCCGGCTTCCTGCGTTCCAGCTGGTTTCTCTGCGTTTTGGTCTTGCTTCTGCTTGGGTTTGGGGCACGTTGTTGTGTGCTACTGGGCCCGTCTGCTTGTCTGCATTTCTACTGTGGCTTCTCGGCGTTTTGGTGTTGCTTCATCCTGGATTTGGGGCGCGCCTTGAGCGCTGTTGGCCCCGTCCGCTGCCATGCATTCCTGCTGTTTCTCGAAGTTGGGGTGTTGATTCGTCCTGGGCTTGAGGCACGCAACGGTGCGCGGTTGGCCCCGTCCGCTTCCTGCATTTCTTCTGCTCGGAGTGGGGGGCTGTTTCATCTTGGGTTTGGGGCGTGCTCTTGTGCCTTGTTGGCCCCGTTCTGCATTCCTGATGCTCGGCGTTGGGTTGCTGCTCTATCATGCTTCATCCTGGGTTTCTGGCTCGCCTTTGCAATCTATTAGCATTGTCTGCTTCCTGCGTTCCTATGTTTTCTCGGCATTGGGGTGTTGCTTCATCCTGGGCTCGGGGTATGCTGCTTCTTCACGGGTTTGCACTTAGCCTTTATGCGCTAGCGGGCCTCTTGCAGTTCTTCTGCTTTCTCGTCCAATACCGCTTGTGGCGCCTCGCTGACTCTCTGGGCTGGTGCTTTCTGTTCCTGGCCGTTTGTTGCGCTTATTCTCTGGCCCTCTATCCGTTTGTGCTTCTTGCTCCTATTCTCTTGCCCTCTGGACTGGCGTGCTCTGTTCCTCTCCGTTTGTGCTTGTTGCGCCTTTTCTTTGGCCCTGCTCCTGTCCGTTTGTGCGTATTTTCTGGCCCTCTGGTCTGGCGCCTCTGTTCCTATCCGTTCGTGCTTGTTGCGCTTATTCTCTGGCCCTCCGTGCTGGCGCCCTCTGCTCCTATCCGCTTGGCCTTCTGGGCTGGCGCCCTCTGTTCCTGTCCGTTTGTGCTTGTCGCGCCTATTCTCTGGCCCTCTGGGCTGGCGCCCTCCGTTCCTATCCTTTTTTGGCTGTTTGCGCCTTATCAGTTTGTGCTTGTTGCGCCTTTTCTCTGGCCCTCTGGGCTGGCCCCGCTGGTCCTATCCTTTTCTGCTTGCGCCTGTTTTGGCACTCTGGGCTGGCGCCCTCTGATCCTGTCCGTTTGTGCTTGTTGCGCCTATTCTCTGGCCCTCTAGGCTGGCGCCTTCCGTTCCTATCTTTTTTTTGCTGTTTGCGCCTTATCAGTTTGTGCTTGTTGCGCCTTTTCTCTGGGTTTCTGGGCTGGCCCCGCTGGTCCTATCCTTTTGTGCTTGCGCCTGTTTTGGCCCTCTGGGCTGGCGTGCTCTGTTCCTATCCGTTTGTGCTTGTTGCGCCTATTCTCTGGCCCTCTGGGCTGGCCACCTCTCCTTCTATCTGTTTGTGCTTGTTGCGCCTTTTCTCTGGCCCTCTGGGCTGGCGTGCTCTGTTCCTATCCGTTTGTGCTTGTTTCGCCTATTCTCTGGCCCTCTGAGTTGGCGAATTCTGCTCCTGTCCGTTTATGATTGTTGCGCCTGTTGTCTGGCCCTCTGGGCTGGCGTGCTCTGTTCCAATCCGTTTGTGCTTGATTCGCTTATTCTCTGGCCCTTTGTGCTGGCGCTCTCTTTTTTTTATCCGTTTTTGCTTGTTGCGCCTATTCTCTGGCCTTCGTGCTGGCGTGCTCTCTTTTTATCCGTTTGTGCTTGTTGTGCATATTCTTTGGCCTTCTGGGCTGGCGCCCTCTGTTCCTGTCCGTTTGCGCTTGTTTCGCCTATTCTCTGGCCCTCTGGGCTGGCGCCCTCCGTTCCTGTCCTTTTTTTCTGTTTGCGCCTTATCAGTCTGTGCTTGTTGCGCCTTTTCTCTGGCCCTCTGGGCTGGCCCCTCTGTTCCTATTCTTTGGTGCTTGCGCCTGTTTACTGGCCCTCTGGGCTGGCGTGCTCTGTTCCTATCCGTTTGTGCTTGTTTCGCCTATTCTCTGGCCCTCTCGGCTGGCCACCTCTCCTTCTATCCGTTTGTGCTTTGGCACCTGTTGTCTTGCCCTCTGGGCTGGCGCGCTCTGTTCCTGTCCGTTTGTTCTTGTTTCGCCTATTCTCTGGCCCTTTGGGTTGGCGAAGTCTGCTCCTGTCCGTTTATGCTCGTTGCGCCTGTTGTCTGGCCCTCTGGGCTGGCGCTCTGTGTTCCTACCCGTTTGTGCTTGTTGCCGCCTATCCGTTTGTGCTTCTTGCTCCTATTCTCTTGCCCTCTGGACTGGCGTGCTCTGTTCCTATCCGTTTGTGCTTGTTTCGCCTATTCTCTGGCCCTCTGGGTTGGCGAATTCTGCTCCTGTCCGTTTATGCTCGTTGCGCCTGTTGTCTGGCCCTCTGGGCTGGCGTGCTCTGTTCCAATCCGTTTGTGCTTGATTCGCTTATTCTCTGGCCCTTTGTGCTGGCGCGCTCTCTTTTTTTATCCGTTTTTGCTTGTTGCGCCTATTCTCTGCCCTTCGTGCTGGCGTGCTCTCTTTTTATCCGTTTGGGCTTGTTGTGCCTATTCTTTGGCCTTCTGGGCTGGCGCCCTCTGTTCCTGTCCGTTTGTGCTTGTTTCGCCTATTCTCTGGCCCTCGGGGCTGGCGCCCTCCGTTCCTGTCCTTTCTGTTTTTCTTTTGTGCTTGTGCCTGTTTACTTGGCTGGCGCTCTCTGTTCCTATCCATGTGTTTTTGTTGCGCCTATTCTCTGGCCCTCTGGGCTGGCCACCTCTCCTTCTATCCGTTTGTGCTTTGGCACCTATTCTCTGGGCCCTCTGGGCTAGCGCGCTCTGTTCCTGTCCGTTTGTTCTTGTTTCGCCTATTCTCTGGCCCTCTGGGCTGGCGCCCTGTCTTTCCATCCGTTTGCGCATGTTGCGCCTATTCTCTGGCCCTCTAAGCTGGCGCCGTTTGTTCCTACCCCTTTGTGCTTGTTGCGACTCTTCTCTGGCCCTCTCTTCCTATCCGTTTGTGCTTGTTGCGCCCATTCTCTGGCCCTCTTGTCTGGCGCCCTCTGTTCCTATCCGTTTGTGCTTCTTGCGCCTGTTCTCTCGCCCTCTGGGCTGGCTCCCTCTTTTCCTATCCGTTTGTGCTTGTTGCGCCTATTCTCTTACCCTTTGGGCTGGCGTGCTCTGTTCCCATCCCTTTGTGCTTCTTGCGCCTACTCTCTGGCCCTTTGTGCTGGCGTGCTCTCTTTTTATCCGTTTTTGCTTGTCGCGCCTATTCTCTGGCCCTCTGGGCTGGCGCCCTCTGTTCCCGCGTCCGCTTTGTGGTGTGGGTTCAGAGAAGATTCCAGATGTGGAGGTTGCTGTGGAGAAAGCAGAGGATAACAAGCTCACAGTAGTTGATGGCAAGCGCTTCGCAGGGTCGGGTCGGGATGTGCCAAGATTCTCCTCCGCGCGACGCGAGGCCTCCTTGCCGCTTTCAAAAAAATCTGCCGGCGAAAGGGAGTCATGAACTTCCGCACGCTTTACTGCGTGCGGGAGCTTGCCACGGCCACTTTGCGCAGTGGAGCCGCAAGACTCTTCACTCGCAGCTCGCTGAGCCCCTTGAGAACTGGGCCAATGTGAAACCCAAGTCGACGAGTCTTCCTGTCAGGCAAGCACTTGGATTTACCAGGCTCTCTGCCGCAAGGAGTTTGTCGAATCTTGCGCTGGTGTACTTTGCTGAAACCGTCAGCTTGGGTACTATCTACAGAAAGTGTCAATGTTTCTGTTCTGCGTTCCGGAGTTATGTGGCAACAGCGCATGCGTTCCAGGGGTCATAAGGCCTAAACATGTTCAGCGTCGTTGAATTAACGGCTAGTTTTCGCCGTTCCAGTTGGAGGACTTTCCACGGGGCGAGTGTTGCCCTGAGTGAGTGCAAGACAGCTTTTGCTTGCAGTTGTGGAGTTTGTGTTTCACAGTGTAGTCTTACTTGGGCTTGAACATCGATTACACGATTACCTTATATACATAGCCCCTGTCCCCATCCAAATGTCCATGTTCTTTTCCTTTGCGTTCTCCATCGTTCCCCTCAGGTGAACAGTGGCTTTGCTGCGGCCTCCGGAACATCTCAAAAGTCATTCCTGCGTGCTCCTGTGGCGCAATCACAAAACGATCCACACATATAATCTCTGCTACACCTCGGGCTGTAATTTGGGCAATTTTGGATTCTTATCATGCAAGACGAAGCCAGGAGCTTCAAGATGATGGCGGAGGTTGACCAAGCCATAGTCCCAGAGTGGACAAGGACGGAAGGGCAGAGATCTACAGATCCCTGTCATACTCGGGCGAGCAGAAAAAGGTTGTGCAGTCGGGTCAGACGGGAGCAGTGATGCTGCTGATCCAGCGTCAGAAGAGAAATTGCGAAGGAAGGTGCCGAGCAGGTGCCAGCCGCTGCGTTGGCTCCTGTGCCTCTGTTTCCCCACGGATCTACTGAGGTCTTGCAGAGAGGAATTTGTTTGGGGCAGCGGAGGACAAGAAGAACAGAGATTTCAGGTGCACAATGGCTGTTCCAAATTAAGCTCAACGCTCGTGCTTTCAGGAATCCCCAGGGGGCCCAGCAAGTATAGCCCCAGCAAGTATAGCAAAAACCAACTTCCTGCAAGCGTTCGGACTACTGGAGACCTTGGCGTCGCTGGATTATTTGAGGCACCTATAAACATATACTTTTGGCCGCGCAAGTTCGCGCAGGTCAGCGCCCCAAAGCAAGTTGGGGGGATGCTGAGTACGATGTCCCCAATTTTCAGTGCCAGAGTTCTACCAGGAAGAGAAGCAACTGCAAATGCTATCAGAAACGATTCAGCTCTCACACGAGGGTCTTTGCTTCAGTTGATGGAACAAGCCGCGATAATCAAAGCACATTTCCTCATTCTGTTTATACTGCCCCTCAAGCTTAAGCCCAACCAAGCAAACCCCCAACACTACCTTCTGTTGAACGTCCGCAAGCCAAGGCCGGCCACAGGCCAGTTTTCGGGCTTGTGTGGTGCAGGGTTGGAGGTATAGGGGTGCGGGCTTAGGGTTTACGACCTAGGGTGCATCTATTGTACATTTTGTGTCAAATCCTGCAAGTCCAACCCTTTGCGAGTTGAAGTGCGCCTGTTATCTCCGTGTAGCTCGCTGATCTTGTGATCGTTGGCTCAAGGTAATCCCCGCAGGTTAGCCAAACTTGGGAGATACTTCTTCCTGAAGCCATGGATCCGTACAGATCTGCAAGAGAGATTCGAGATCAAGGAGTGAAAACGACATATTGCCTTGCTGCAGCTGGCTTCTGGTGAGTTGCACTGGCTGCGCAGTTGTAAGTTTGCGGGTCGGCAGCCGTAGACACTGCGCGGATTTCTGTATGATATCAGTGGACGGAAGTTCGGGTTCTGCGGATACCGACACTAGTCACAGGTATGTTTGGTGAGGGATGCGGCGCTAGTAGTGGACCTGGTGACTTTGTGAATCATTGGGACAGGGACTCCCCGCCCGCTGTGCCTGGACTGCCACTGATATCAAGTGGTCTTGGGTCTCCCGCGCCAACCTATTGCAGGTGCGTCCCGTGAGGTATCCAAGTGGCTAGGACCGGCGACCACCTCTCCGAGACAGTCTACTTCAGTGCGAAGGTCAAGTCGAGCCGTCAGTTGAGTGACGCATTATCTCAAGTTTTTGGATGCGGACTCCAACTCCATGTTGTTCAGCGATGATACGCTATTTAGTTCAGAAACCCTGTATTCGACTTGGCCCTGATATTCTTGGGAAAACTTGATCCTGCGTTTCCCTGTCAATGAGCAAATGACGTACCCTGTCCCGGTGCTTGCTCACATCATCGTCAGACATGGAACCAGCATCCAAAGCCGTGCAGGGAATGTCAGCTGATCCCCTAGATCCAGGGTGAACCATCAAAGCGAAATCATCAGACTCTTTCGACATCTCGATTTTATCCTTCCTCCCACCTTTACGGAAGCCACTTCTGTCTCTACATTTTCTCTCTTCTGCAACAATTGGAGCACCTTGTGGCGACCTTGAATCACAAAGACTTAGAAACAATTTTCCCAAGAAGAAAATATCGCGTCCTTCAGCCCTGCGGCCAGAGAACTTTATATTCCTCTGGGTGGGGCCTTGGGATAATTCTTGACTTGCCTTGTGGTTGTATAAAGGAACCTGCTTGGGGTCCTAAAAGCACCACCCGGTCCCCTTTTCCATTTGGAGCTGTGTTTTCAGGGCGCTGGCAATGACGTTGGTTCCGCCGCCTGTTACCGAGGCATCTTCTGAGTGGTTCCAACTGGTCGAGCTTCTTTACTTACTGGGGTCAGGAGGGAATAAGGGAATACATATATGCACATAGACGCTTTAGGGCTTTAGGGTGTAGGATAAGGGAACATATTATACATGTCTATTTACAGATCGTACTCACACACTCCCTACCAAGCACCGGTTAGCTTATCCAGCTGCGGATTAAATTACGGATCCACAACATTTTCCAGGCATATTTTGGCACCCATGAATTGTGGATTTTGACACATGGACACCAGGGCATGTGAACATATTTTGTGTTTTCACTGTTCTAATTATGTGTTTTCAATACCCTCCTTATCGGGTCGGGGCTGTGCAAAATTGGCCAATAAGTTGTCGACGTACGCTTTATGGTTGCAAGGCCGCCGGGAAGAAGGACAATTTTGCAGATGTTTGGGCCACATTTGAACAGATTTTCTGTCAGGTGATCGGAAATTGTGCCTACACAAATTTGAAGCTGTTATTGGTTGGGATTCCACCTTTCGCTTTCACATGGGTCTGATGTTTCTTCGGAATGTTGTTGCCAAGGTGGTATAGTATACTTGCCCTCGAAATTTTGGCTGCTGGAAAATCTGAGTTCCATTTTCTTTCGTGCCAATCCTAATTGGGTTTAGGGTTTCAGTTTACGACAATAAATGTTGTACCGTAAACCCTTGTCCCGAAAGCTGTCAGCGTTGCAGGGTCCAACAGAAGAAGTGCCGCAGCCGCCCGCGGTGTCTCAACGAAGCACTGCAGGGTTCCACTGTTTAAGGTTCAGGGTTCAAGGTTTAGGGCTTAAGTTTGGGGCTCCAGGATTCCAGCCGGGTCAGGTTCAGGGGTTGAGAAGTCCACGGATGCTAAATTTTTCGTTGGAATTGTCGAACTCAAGGGTTTGGGAGCCATTCGTTTCAGAGTCAGAAGATTTCTTTTAACAGCTGAGGTATGGGATTAAGGACCTGGGAACCCCGGTTTGAGCATTTTCTGGTTCAGAAAGGATGGTTGAACATTTAGCGTCGCATATTGTTGATGCAGCGAAGGGCTGTCAAGTTTCCTTACTAATTTCATTACAGATGGGACTTTCGCGAAATTTCTTGCACCACCCGATTGTGGTCCCTTTTTTTGGGTATCCCAACAGTGTATACTTCGGCCCTCGAGTCCCCATCCCAAAACAGGTATGAAGAAGCCAATGTCGCCCCAGTGTAAGTGCAATATACCGTATGTAGTTTCACCCCGAGGGCAAGGGCGAGAGTCCGCTGTTTGGATGACGTGATTAATCCGAATAGCTTAAACCCTAAACCTTAGGGTTCAGGGTTCAGGGTGCAGGATATGATGGCATCAGCAGTAGAAACGGGCCAGCTAGTAAAGGGGCACACGCAGACGTGTTTTTTGCACAAGGATCAGGCTTCAGCGCAGGTTGAAGGATTTAGGTTCAACACAAACCCTAAGACCCTAAACCTGAAGCCCTGAACCCTAAACACTCAGCCTCAAACCCCAAACCTAGGCCTAAGCCGCTTTTCCCTTCTCTTGAATGGGGTGGTGTGGCTGGTGCGAGCGGTGGACTTCCCAAAGTTAACTACCACGTACCAGCATGATGTAGGTCTTTGCCGCGGAGCGCAAAGGAAGTTATGACAATTTGTGAGAACAATGCAGCAGTCTGCAAGGGTGTCCCTGGGCATCAATGCGATTTGGACCTTCAACCCCATGAAGGTGTTGAATCCGCGAGTGCGAGAAAAAGCTGTCACGACATGGGGAAGAGTATCCCGTAATGCTCCAAAAGCCCTCTCGAAGAAAACGTCTCCATGCCCAACTGGCCCGACAAGCCCAAAACCTCCCGAAGCCCGGTACCGTCCGCGTAGTTCCCAGAAACCCGACTTTAATCTTCAAGAAACCCTACAATCCACGTTAAACCCTAAACCGTAAATCCTAAATCCTAAACTCTAAATCCTAGACCCTAAACCCTAAATCCTAAACCGTGAGCCGTAATTAAATCCTAAACCCTAAATCCTAAATCCTTCACATTACTGATCCTCACCAGTCTGCCGAGGAAGACCCCCTCGCCTTGCCCACATTGAGAGGCCCAGTGGAATTCAAAGGGCATACCAAAGGGCATACGGGAGCTTCCCAAAATGAGGGGTACCTGTTTGGGGGGCCCTACAATGAAAATTATATAAAGTTTAGTGTGTACATCAAAATGGAAGCAAGCGTGATAGTGGCATTTTGCTACCATGGCTGAGACTTTCTGTTGCATAGATATACCCTTCCTGAAGCCGCCATGGAACCCCCGCTAAGTAAGCCGTAAACCGTAAACCTTGACCCCAAATTGCCTTTATGAGGTCCGTTTTGGGATTCCATGTCAGTTCGACCCTAAACCCTAAACCGTTTTGGTTTAGGATTTAGGCTACGCCAATCTAAATGGGCAACTCTGCTATGGTCTGGAGTTTTGGTGTCCCTCAGCCCTGGAGCACTGCAGGTTTTGTCTCCGCGATTTCTTTAGGGGAACCTTTGCATCCCATTCAAGGATATGAGTCGTTCCAAATAGGGCTACTGAGGGCCATGTGGGGATGTTGAGGGTTGAGGGATACTACCCGCAGTAAGGAGAACCACTTGGAAAGGACAATGGAAATGAACATGGAATCTAGGAGGGTTCATAGGGTTTAGGCTTTATTTCGACAATTAGGGGGTCCTTGTTATTCTTTGGCAGTACGGAAGTACCTATAATGAGGGTGACCGTATTTTTAGTGTCTATATCCGGCCCCCCTATTCATGGAAGCTACCATTGGTGTTTCCAATCTTGGGGTCTCCTGTACATGCCCGAACTATCGTTATCCTTGCTAGAACTCCCTGAAAGAGACCCCCCCATTATTATCCTCATGTCTGGACACCTTATTACCACGGCTGGAGGAACCACACGTCACCACGTTCTGCTCGTCTGCACCAACCGTTCGGCACACCAATTACTCCGGCCACTGTGGCCTCATTCGTGGCGAGCGTCCCACTGGTGCAGTCGGTGGTGTGGGGGAGTGTCCTAATTAGAAGGGTTTGGGGGTATATCATACTACGGTTATAATATAAGCGTTTGATCTGTATGATATCACCCTATACTATAGCTGTAGCAGCTCAGCGTTCAGCAACTGGGCACCGCTGCATAACGTAGGACATCCCCAAGGAGCTCCACACATCTACACGACAAAACGTACGCTCAGTGCCACAGTCTCAAAGGTAGCATGTCCTGCCCACTGCAAAGCAGAACTCCCCTTTACTGCGCAGAGCAGGTTTGCAGTTAGGGTTTGCGGGGATGTGGTGTTTCCGGGCTGTTTATATGGGCCTAGAGTTGATGCACCACATGTAGAATACAGCCTCCCAACATGGCATGGATCGCAGCTCTGATGCTGTTGCCTCCCGAAAAACCGCCCAAGTACTCGAAGGTAGGCTTTCAAACTCATGAGTCCTTCCTTGCGGCTACGAGGCAATCTCAGCCACATCTCGTCTACCGTTGCCGCCGCGCACGGCTTCCGAGCAAATGTTGGGTTGCACGAACTTCCTGCCAAAGCACATATTGCTGGGCGAATCTTATCAAAGTCATCCCAGATGCATATAGACCAAACTACGTACTTCTTTCTATAGGGACCCCCAAAAAAGTACCCCGAAGCTATAGAAACCCTAAACCCTAATCCCTAAACCCTATACATGGCTTATGTCCCTATATATCCGTGTATATTCCTAAATACCCCTATATGTCCTCATATATTCCCATATACCGCGGCAGAACCCCTCAGTTGGTTAATATGCATCGAAGAGGGACCCAGCATGGCCTCAGTTCAGGGCTTGGACTGATTCTACTTTCCCAGACCCCCAAAGGGATCTAAAAATTAGAGCCCCTAGAACTATATGGGAAATTATACAAGGATTATATAGGGGTTATATTGGGTTTATATAGGGGATCTAACTTTTAGATCCTCCCAGGGGTCTGGGTTGGCCAGGGGTTTAGGGTTTTGGGTCCAGGTATTGGGTTGTCCATTTGGCAATTTGGCGCAGACTTTTTACTGGTCTGCTGTTAAGGAACTTGAATGAAGTTGCCATGATATGGGTAAGTAGTGTTTAGAGTTTAGGGGTTAAGTTGCCATAATATGGGCGTATAGTGAATAATGGGGTTTGCTTGCTACAGTAACTTAAGCTCCTTAACGCAACCAAGTTATGTCTCGTATGGGATGGATCCTTGTGTTTGGGTTCCTCCTGCGGCAGCTGAGGCATGCCCCATACTTCTCCCCCGAGTTTGGGGAAAAGTCACTGAGGCAAACTGCCAATTGATAAAGCACTCTTGGCCGCATAGGATGCTTTAGAAACTCTAAACCCTAATCCCTAAACCCTATATATGGCTTATGTCCCTATATATCCTTGTATATCCCTCAACACCCCCATATTGGGTAGCAGACCTCGGGTTGATTATGAGAGGCCCTCGGTAACCCGGACCCTCAGCACTAGGACCCCATTCCATTCATATGCTGCCTATAGGGTCTCTACACCCTCACTGAGCCGGTAGACCTCCACAAGGAAATCAAATGTAGCCCGAAACTTGGAATGAAACGCCGAGCCCCAGATCCTTGAACACGTGAAGCCCTAAACCCTCGTACTGTCAGCCTCATGACCGGAATAAACCCCAAACCCTATATACCCTAAACCCTATATACTCTAAACCCTATATACCCTAAGCCCTATATACTCTAAGCCCCAGGTGCCCCAAACCCTATAGTAGTTTCCATTTTCTTTTCCCTTATCCCTAAAACAACTGGAAGATTGTCCAAGTTTAAGGGGACGCCTAGAATCTCCCCGTCTCCTCGGCCCCCGAGTACTATGAGAACCCTTCCCAAATGCACAGATTAACCTCTTTATATTTTGGGGACATGTGTTTAGGGAAGGCAAATGCCTGAGTTCCAGCGGAATTGCGTGAGATCTTTCAGGTCTGCTGCAGCAGCTTCTACTGACACCTGGCAGCAAATTTTCAAAGCTCGGCAATCCCTAGAGCTGGGAATCCTTGAGCTGTAGCCTTGGGAACCCTCCATCTGCAACCAACTCTCATTGTTACTGCTTGCATTGTCGCAGAGCAGCACCAATATCAAAAAGCACTGTAACATTCAAATGATTACTATTTTTTGGGGGATACGATGGTACCCAATATAGAGTAAGATTATATCCTCCTTTTGGGGTATAGTATTTTATATAAGGAACATTATCTTACTGGGTTTAACCACCAAAAAAATGCCACTCAAATGATTAAGCGCTGTCAGCTTCATAGTCTGATCGTCAGGGACCTTGGGCTTCTGATTCAGGACGGAAAGCGCAGAGCTTCGTGCTGCATCTTTGGGGGCAGAGGTTGAACTTAGAATATTGCAGTCATCTACTTCAAAACACCCTGGACATTGAAGTTTTGGCGTGCACCAGCGCAAGCAGGGGCCCTGATTTTGGGTCCCCAAGCCGTAGTGGCTTTATGTATTTTACAAACACCAGCCAAGAGCCCCAACAACCTATGACCTTCTCAAACCCTAGAGCCAACATGGACCTCAATGTTAACCATACTTTGGGGTTCAGGGTTTAGGCTTAGGGGTACCTATAGGGTACATTATAGTAGGTATATATGGATGCTAGGGGCCCATGGTTTCCACCGTAGAAGCGTGGACAATGACACTGCAACGAGGATTGTGCTAAGACTTATCGGGCTAGGGTTCAGGGTTGGGGGCTTAGGGTTGAGGGCATGTGGTAGTGGGGCCTGGCTTCTGCCAGCACAGCCTAAGAATCTGTATACACGAAATGCATAGCAATGGTGCATCTTTGGGGGTCCCTCTATTGAGAACTTTTTGTTATTCGGCGACGCAGCAACATACCATCCAGCATGATAAAACAAGGTAGTAGTGACACCATCGCGGACCTATGCAGATCCGCTCTCAAGTGCACAGATCATAGAATGCATCCCAAATGCTAAACTGTAGTTGCCTCCAAAATGTTTTTGAAATTTTGGTTACTACAGTCCTCATAACTACCAACAAATATGACTTTTAGTCGGTTTCTGAGAATTTTTAGTAGAGCCTAAAAAGCCTTGCCTCAATCCTGACAGCCTTTCCTCTGGCCATTGAACCTCAAAAGCCTGGAGCTTGGATCTTAAACCCTAAACCCTAAACCCTGGACAGGTGAACAAAAGGAGTGGCAAAAACGAGCGTAAACCATGCGCCTGAAACCCTAAGCCCCAAATTTGTGGAAATCTCTGGTCCTAAAAAATTGTGAAAATCACGTGGCAAATTAGAATGACCTCATCCAGACTCCAGACAGACCCGAGCCAGCTTTCTTCCGGCTTGTAGAACTATAGTCCCCCTTAAGTAGATAGATTATGGCTTTGGGTAAATTAATAAGATCCCCATAGATCCCTTAGTCTATCTGCTTAGGGAGGACTATACCTGGAGGTTCATGCGTAGTTGACCGGCGGTTCTGATTAAGATAGGGTAATGATCCAAGTTGAAGTACATATAAAGCCCACGCAAAGCTTTACAAGTACCTTCAATTCTCATTAACCCCATACGAACGATGTTTCCATGTCTATTTGATTCCCAAATTACCCAATTACCTTCGAATCGCTTGCCAAAAACCCTTCCCTATGCAACCCCAAATCCCAAACCATAAACCCCCAGACCCTAAACCCTTCCAAGGGACCATGAACAAGTCAAGCATTCTAACCCAGCCAGTTATCTCCCGGCAGTCTCAGGCCACTCGGCCAACGCTGTCAAGCTCCCAGACGGCTCTGGGTTTAGGGTTTTAGGGTTTTAGGGCGTTAGTGTTTTAGGGTTTTAGAGTGTAAGGTTTTATAGTTGTAGGGTTTTAGAATTTTCGGGTTTTAGGGTTTTAGAGTTTTAGGATTTTAGGGTTTTGGGGTTTGAGGGTTTAATTAGGGTTTTAGGGCTGAAGGGTTTTAGTCCCCCCCCCGGTTTTCTGGTTTTCAAGTTTAAGGGTTTTAGGATTTAAGGTTCTAGGGTTTAAGATTTGAGGGTTTTAGGGTTTAAGGTGTTAGGGTTTTAGGGTTTAGGTTTTAGGGGTTTAGGGTTTTAGGGTTCTAGGGTTTAGGGTTTGGGTTTGGGGCAGCTAGCGCATGTAGGAGTGGCAATGAAAGTGCTAGTAGGGCCTGGCAGGCTTCGGTAGTCGCAGTACGTAACAGAAATAGGTGTAACAGTTTCTAATGTAATTATTCATATTCAGGGGGCTTAGCCTTTCTAGTCGTCACCGGCAACAAGACTCAAGCTGGCGTCACAATGGTGCTTGCGTGTCTTTAGGCCCCTGCATTTCTTCATACCACCCCTACGCACACCCAGTTTCTATTTAGTATCCTATCTTCTTTGCAGTTTGGTTCTCCACTGTTTGTAGTTATTCAGGCCCCTAACCCGCAAACCCTAAACCTTTTCAGCCTAACCCTGAACCCAAATCCTAAACCCTAAGCCTTAGTCCTAAACCCTAAACACCTAAGCCTTAAGCCCAAAAAAACCTTGATGTCACCGCTTCAGGAGCAGAAGCTGACGTTGTCGGAGCAGTGTGTGCAGGCACTTTCCAGGACTGGGTTTTAGGTTTTATGGCTTGGGGACTCCTCTGACCCCTCGGGTCCCGTGTTTTTTTCCTAGACGTGGCTGTAAGGCTCTGGTCAGCCACGCTCTCCTTTCCTTTTGTTTTTAAGGGAGACGGTCAGTCAGTCGGTCGGTCGGTCGGCTGGCGCATGGAGCGTACTGGACGTAAGTGGGCGACCCTCTCGCTGTTCCGGCGCGTCGTGACGCTGGCACGTGGAGCGTCCCCGAAATTCTGGACGTAAGTGTCGACCCTCACGCTGGCGCGTGGAGCGTCCTTGAAATTCTGGGCGTAAGTGGCGACCCTCTCGTTGTTTCCGGCGAGTCGTGACGCCGGAGCGTGGAGCGTCCTCGAAATTCTGGGCGTAAGTGGCAACCCTCTCGTTGTTTTCCGCGCGTAGTGACGCTAGCGCGTGGAGCGTCCTCGAAATTGTGGCAGTAAGTGGCGACCCTCTCGTTGCTTTAGGCATGTCGTGACGCTGGCACGTGGAGCGTCCTCGAAATTCTGAGCCTAAAAATAAGGACCTTCTCGGTGTTCTCCACGCGTTGCGTTTGTTTCAAAAGATTTCATCATGGTTTCTCATCATGTGTCATCAGGTTGTCTAACAAGTTTAAGCCATGTTTCAGATTCATGGCTTGTACATTTGTTCGCCATCTTTCGTCATTAATCATCATGTTGCATTGTGGTTCATCATTTCTCGTCACGTTTCATCGTTTGTTTTTTGATCCTCATCGAACTTGGTTTTGCTCCTCCGAATCTCCGAAACGTACCATTTACAGTGTTCAAACTCCTAAATCCTCAATTTTGTCTTTGTTGATCCATATCCATTTTTGGTTAATTTAGCTTTTAAGTTTTGCTGTTTCTTATTTAACTTGTCGTCTGGTCGATAGTTACTTAGTTTTTTGACCCCGCAGCCTCGCGCACCCTCCCACGTCCTTTGCTCT
>CAJNIZ010046842.1:12583-34892 GCA_905231905.1 Symbiodinium pilosum | reverse complement strand
TAAGCCCAAACTGTTGTACCCCCCCAATATACTATAGTAGCTTCCATTTTCTTTTCCATTATCCCAATATAGTTTGGGGAGTCTGCGTCCAGGGCTTTGGTTGTATTGGGGGTCAGGAAGACACTCAAAGTCTTTCAGCGAGTAGAAGTCCGGAGAGTTTCTGACACCGCCTTTATAGATTGCACCGGTGTTTGTACTGAACCGAACGTAGAATGTAGAAGCATGAACAATTACCAACAACATTGCGTAAGCTCCCTGTATGAGTATAGTTCAGCATACTCAAACCAGATCCTTTCTGGGAGGCATGCATGTCTTGTGCCGGCTGATGGGACCTACCAACAGAAATCGCACTCTTGAAGACACTGAGCGTAGTGGTGTCTTCTGCGAGCATCCTGCCCTTACTGCTGCGGCATCGGGCAGAGGAAGGGGACGCCCTCGGCTCTCAATCTGTCCTTGAATCCACTGAGGGCGATTTAGACCCTGCCACCAATATTATGATAAATACAAGGTGCACCGCCATTCCAAGTCCAGGCAGCCAAGTGCTGTGGGCAAGCAAGGCCCCAAGGCTGCACCGCATTGGTTTCCAGAGTGGCCTTTCTTGAGCGGTAGTTTCCATTTTATTTTCCATTTTCCCGTTATAACCCCAATATGAAAGTAGTTTCCGTTTTCTTTGCCATTATCCCTATATATTCCCTATACTATATATTGGGGTAATATAGGGATAATGGAAAAACTGGAAACTACCCTAAACCCTAAACCCTAAATACTATAATGGGTTATATAGGGGTTATAAGGGCAACCCGGCAGCTGATGGCTTCTTTAGCATCCTGGTGGCCCACTTTGGTGGCCTCCTTTTACACGGATTATATTGGATTTATATAGGGATTATAGGGGATATACCTGGGTGGCCTCTATGAGCTTAATGATATAGGGGTAATATAATAGTATAGGGGTAATATAGGGATTATATTGGGAGAATGGAAAAGAACATGGAAACTTTTAAAGTATATTGTTTAGTGGGCAGCGACAGTTTGCTTTCCTGGGGGCTGTGCAGGGGCCGGCTGCCTTGTTAGGCCGAAGAAGAGTAGGCCCCTCAGTCCCAATACATCCCTTGAAAGCGCCTGTGACTCAGACATACACGGTCCGGTCTTCGACAAATGGCATCGCGCTGGGTTCGGGATGTCAGCTTGACATTGTATGCTAGGTATCCTCTGAATAACAGACGACGACCTGCTTGGGGGAGCCCCAGCAGTCTGCTTGATTGGGCATCCATGCCTCCCGTAGCGCGCGCCGATCAGTTGCACTGCTACATGTAGCACTGATTGCAAGGCCTCGCTGCTACCATAAAATCAGCTGCGCTGTAAATTTGTAAATGACGTACTTTGCCTGGGGCACGCGCGTTTCGATGTAGGGGCGAGGATTGTTGTTTTGGGGTTCTGGCAGAAAGCTTGGCTTCGAACGCAGGGTTGATGGCCAAGCTGTTTACTAGAACATTCGGGCACCACACGTCTAATTAGTCCTCTACAAAGATTCAGGGTTCAAGGCTTATTTGGGATGGAGCGATCATATATCAATTATATCAGTAGTTCTGCCTGTATTGGACCAACCAGGAATATCATCCGTTTATGAACTCGCAAAGCTCTTGTATTGTGTATCCCGAACGCTGTTCTTCATGTGGAGTGCTTTACATTGACGGACCATCGGCCTTCTGATCGGCATTTTGTGGACATGAGGATTTCAGGCATGAGGACTTCAGGAGCGGAACGTAGACTTCAGTTCACAAATATATTGATTTGGGAGTTTCGGAAGTTCCTACTAAGAGTTCAGGCAGAGTTCTGGGTTCCCTTACAAATCGTTAGCTGCAGTACGCTATACTTCTCACACACCTCCAAGATCAATCTTTGCTTCAAGCCCCCTTGGGCCCTTTCTACCGAAACCGGAGACTTTCTCAACACATGCAAAGTACAAACTACCAGGTTTCTTTACATCGCAGGGTCCCTATTCTAAGAAGACACCACCTCAAGGGGATTCGCACAAGAACTCTGCCCTCAACGGACACTTTGGGGCACAGATGGATTGTACGGGGTCCCCTGTAAGTAGCACGCATAGGATGATCTTGAGATAGAGGTACCAGACTCTATGAGCCATAGTCTAAGCTTTTTAAAGGGGGTTATATAGGGGACTATATAGGGGACTATTATGGGGCTTATTATTATTAAGTGGGGATACTAGGAGACTATCCCTTGAGGTGGTTATATAGGGGGCTATTATAGGGCTTATTAAGTGGGGATACTAGGAGACTACAGCGTAAATATCAATCCGGAGACATGATGCCAGGAGGTGCCTGTGGATGCGGGCGAGCCGGTCGCAGCTACCTGCTGAGCGTTCCACAAAGTCAGGGAGGTAAGGAGGTTAGGGTTTTTGCCTTTCTTCTTATTGTTTTTATTCCTGTGCTTTTATTCTTTTTCTTACGATCCAGCATAAATGTTGTTGGTGATTACGTTTATTCATAGAATAATGGTAAAAGTATTGCTATTAAGATGCTGGGTTTCACCAGGGTCTTCAGGGCTGAGCTTCCAAATACCATGGGTACCCTCCACAAACAACATGGAAGCCGGTGTAGTCCCTTTTGAAAAGGGGAGCAGTCTTTAAGGGACTCTGTTTTTCTCTGGCAAAATTGGGATTGGTCTTGTTAGGGAACCCTTCCATCATGTGGGCAGCTCCAGAACTCAATTCTTTTGACCTATAACCGAAGCCCCTGCCTCCAATAGATGTTTCCCATATATACTGTAGTCTAAACTCCCTAAAGGGGGTTATTTAGGGGTTATATAGGGGACGACCATAAGGGTTATTAAGCGGGATACTAGGAGTTTAGACAGTAGCTCATATATACATATACATCAAGAGGTTATGGGAAGGTCTTTAAGGCATGCCAGGAATCTATCAGGCAGCTTTCGCACACTAGGGCATCTTATGCTTAGAGGGATTCTTGCAAGCAAAATGCTGATGGTCATCATCGCCCTAGTATGCAAGACATGGACAGAGGTAGGGCTGATCAAAGGGAAGTTTCTGAAGCCTGAACATCTGTGTAGGGGTTTGCTGGTTTGGGGATGATATAGAGTTGTGCAGTCCAGAGATGGGGCTTGTTTCCCTCCACCCGGTACTCGGAAGGAAACCTCCGCGGCTTTAAGCGGCATGCTGGACCCCACAAAAATTTCTGTCAAACTTGAGTAGGAGAGCCGCAACACCAGAAGCCCAACGCCATGAAGCCTACGTTTAAAGACAAACTCACAGGAGCTGTTGTTACTACTAGGGCTACCCGGGACTATTGATTGCTGAGGTGGACATCGGGATCGGTTTGGTAACCTTGTGTAGTCCCTGAGGAGTATATGCTTTCATCAGGATTCCAAGACTGGTCCCTGCGTTTCGCTTCCCATTGCGCAGCCGGTAGGTTGTTTTGTTTCCCAATTCGGACGACAGTAATTCAGACGAACTCATACGTGAAATGCTGTCCTCTTGATCTGCAGATCTTGCCATGTAATTTCCATAGTCTTCAAAACACCTCCACCGCCCGTTCTGCCGTTCTGGCTCATCATACCTCCAGGGATTCATGCCTTGCTGGGGGACAGGCAGGGAGTCGGCGGGAAGTTGGGCGAGATTGTAGTTCTACGCTGTCTCGAAGCCAGGCCACAATAACCAAGGACACACCTATATGACATAATCCCTATAGTAGTTTTCATGTTCTTATATTACCCCTATAACCCTAATATATTAAACTGCCGGGCGTCACGAAGTGCATTCTCTACAGGTCGTGCTGTTTAGGGTTTAGTGTTAAGGGCATGGAATAGCCTGAGCAATGTGTTTCTTCTTGCATCAGGCAGAGTACAACGCGGCGGAGCAGCACAAACCATGACATTCATTCAGGTTTTGGTTCAATAAAGGGTGACCGGTTGATTTAGCAGGGCAAGGACTTGTTCATCACCAGCTTATTGTGGCTTTTCCTCCTCCATGAATGTGAACATACAGCCCAAAACGCCAAATCCTAAACCCATGAAGCCTTCATGATTGAGATCAATGGTGGGAAGGGAGCCCTCGCAGGTTCTGCAAACGAGGAGGGCATGGCTGTTAATCGGGACGCCTGATGCAAGCTGCAGACAGACTTGTAGGCTGAACAGCGTGCAATCCTTACAACTCCGATTTGTTCCTTGCTTTCGGGCGAGCTCCGTTTCGAAACTGCACGGTATTGTTGCTGGAGAGAACCCGGAGATTACGCAAATCTAAAGCGCCTAAGTTCTAAGTACTTTCTCATAAGGCCTCAGCACAAAAAAGACAGATACTCTATCACCATGATTTGTGAGATTCATCTTGCAAGTCATAGGCTCCACATCGTCCAGGGGACTTTGGCCAAGCGAGACACATTGAGAGGCATTATAGGGATATACAGAGGTAATGAAAGATCAAATGAATAAGAACATGGAAAAAGGAATAGAAACTGAGATTGTCCTCATATACCGAATGTATACGACGTGATTATACGCATTATCTTCCCTGTGCCCCAGGCACCTACCCTAAGGGTCCAAGGACCCAAATAATAGGGTTTTAGGGCCCAAATACCAATAATATTACAGTATTTGGGCCCTAAAACCGTCCTTGGACCCTTAGGGCTAGATTACACGCCGGAGCTCCTAAACCCAAAAGTCCATGGCTTAAACGTGACCCCAACCCGTAAGCCTTTTAACTTACACTGGAGTCCGGTGTAGGGTAACATAGGAGCCATGGCTACAGAAGCTTGAACAAGGGTGCCCCAATAATCCCTTTGTAATCCACATAGGAGTACGTAGCGGTTTCTTTGGGGGATGTTATAGTCCCCAATGTTAGAGGAATATGTAGCCTTACTTCGCTCAACCACCTAATCATGCTACCCATCTATGCCAAGGGCCCTGTTAGCCTCGCAGGTGCACTGCTTCCAGCGGATTCGTGAAATCTACGAAGCCATGGGGAGCGGAGCGTGCCTCGTCTTGGTTGTTTAAATGAAGGTTTCCGCAAATGGGGTTGCAGAATAGACGGGTCGAGGCCCCTGATAGTTGTAGAGCAGAGCACGCAAGACGGCGCCCCTTCTTTCAACCAATTTAAATAGCTTAACGGGACTGAGCTCGTATCTACTCAGGCTCCGCGTGATCTCTATAGGAACCCCGCCAGGTTAGGGGTTCAGCGTATATGTGCTTTCTCAAAAATCATCCCAACACAATCCAGACCAGGGACCCCCAGAAATCCGTTACACTTCCCAATACATCCATGGAGTCCCTCAGTATACCCCTTGAATGAGGACTCCCAGTGGTACAGGATCCCCCGACTCCCCCCCCTCTCAACAACCCTCATGGAAGTACGATGTAGCAGATTACAACAGGAGAGCGGACACATGAATCATTGCGGGGCTGGGGGGGGCAACGCTAAACCCTAAACCCTAAACCCACCCTAAACCCTAATAGGGTTCTTCGGAGAGGAGATGATTTGGTTGCTCCTTCAAGCTGGTAGCAGTTTGCCTGGTCTCAAGCTTGACACCTTGAAGCTGCCCTCTGCTAGCTACATGGGTTTAGGGTTTAGGGTTAAGGCTTTAGGGCTCAGGGAACAGGGAACCAACTCAAAGGAATCCCTATGAAGCTCGGCCGGGATCATTAATGCAAAAATATCCATCTCTCCACTTTCTTGCACCTGGCGGAGTTTGGTACATTGGGACTATACGGACTTTCATTCCTACCAACAGACCCTAGGGATTCCTGTAGAAGCCTAAAGAACTACAAGTAGGAATCCTTATAGGCTACGCCAACTAGACCTCAGATGTTTATTGTAGCCTTGCGAGATCGCAATCGGCGCTGGAGAAGGCTTCGCCTGCAGATGTGAAGGAGGCCTTTGGGCTTCGGGCCCTGGGTCCCTGTAAGGTTTAGGGTTCAGAGTCTTGGGTTGAAAGTCTAGGATTGATGGTTTGAGGTTCAGGGGTTGGGGTTAATGTTGAAATCTCTTCAAGCTTGGGCCCTTACAGTTGGGGGCAGAAGAATTCAAGGCATCCCGCAGTTCTGATTTCTCTGCGGATTAATTGAAGGGGATGGTCTGGATTCTTCCAAACCCCTAAAGCCAAACACATCTCAGAGATCCTTGAAGCGGCCGCCGAAGCGCATTCCAGAGGGCTGCTTCATTAAAGGAGATCCAACAAGGGGTCTCGGATTGAGGTGTGAGGCTCAGAGGCAGGTTCATTTGAGCAAGGACCTCAGCCCAAATGGTTGTGCATCTAGCTGGTTGCTCCAACCGGCGATTGAATGATTGGATCTGGGCAGAAGCTCGGCCTAGGCAGCAGCTTACACAGTAGGGGCCTGAGCTGTAGGTCATATGAGATCAATGGAGGGAAGGAGCAGAAACCCCGTGGCTGTGCCGCCCCTGCTATGCGAAGCAATCCCACTCCTGTGAAATCCTTTCCTATGGGGGCCATCTGAGAAAAGCGCCCCAAATTTGTGCAAGCCCACATTGTTGAAGCATGGAACACTAGCTGTTTAGCGGACCGGTCGTCTGAGCCGCTACCTGCAGTGTACTATCCTTCCCCTTGTCCCAGGTACTTGTAAGCCACCCAGTGGGCACCCAATGCCATTCAGGGCTTAGGGTGGAAGTTTAGGCTTCAGTAACGATTTGAGGTTTAGCCTAGGGGGAAGACCACCCCAATATAAAGCTGCCGGGAGGTTTGAGTTGTCGTCACTCAGCCAGGCTCCGTTACTAATCCTACTGCTTTGGGGTTTAGGGTTTAGGGGTGCAGAGGAATCTGTAGAGCTGGCCGAGGAACATGGGGCCTCCAGATCTGACCCCGTCGCTGAATCAATTTTAGGTTTGAGGGTTTAGGAGGTATAGGGGCTCGAACCACACGCCGGCTCTTCCTGGAGCCCCGTATCTTCACGCAGCGTTACACTCCTGTTTTGTAACATGCTTGCCACGCTCTTTTCCTGAGAGGCTCTTAGCGCCCTGAACGCCGAAGAGCAGAAAAAGCTGGCGGCTTGCCCACAAGCTCTGTTTGGTGTGGAGCCTCCGTGTTGCAGGATATGAGTAGCTTGCTGCTCAAAAGCTTGGCCATGCAGGTTGTCATAGTTGCTTACTATTTCGCCCACAATTTGCTGCACGGGTTGGGGTGGGTTTGAACGTGTAGCAATTACATGCGTGGTGGGTATGATGCCTTCTTTCCGAGGGTTCTCATGGCCTGCTCGTTCTCAAATGGCCCAGGGCTCATGGACCCAAAGCCTTACTATGGACGTACTGGACCCTGCACTGAAGGCGCAATAATCGCCTCGGGCACCCCGAATTCTAGGAATCGAAAGGACGATGAACCCTAGGCCCCCATCCTTACACATCTAGCCTGGAGCCCTGTAAAGCCTCAGAAATAGGTGATCGAATTAGGCCCATACTCGGTTGGCTGCATGTTACCTTTCTTGCCTGGCCGGCTCCCACCCCAGTCTGCCTGAACCCCAAATCTCAAAGGCTTTACAGCTTGCGGATGCCAAGAAGAAACGTTCAAGTATAGGGGATATATAGGGCTATAGTGGTTTTAGAGGCGTTATTTGTGGAATCAAAACTTCGCATCTATGGGTTCGGAGTTGCGCTTAACCTCCATCAAAGAGGCCTCAGTCAAAGATCCGGTAAATCCTGAGTGACGAACTCCAATCAACCTGATGTCAACGTGTTACCCTGAAACCATCCAGAAGTGCCCACGCGCCCAATAATTCATTCAGTTTCCGAGAAAGTCATATTACAAACTACAAACAATAATGGTGCATCATAAGCCCTAAGCCCTGAACCCTAATCCATGTACTGAAGAGTACCTGAATGGCCTGGAATTAGAGAGCAGCAGTTAAGGGCGATGCCCTTGCAAAGCTGGACGCGAAGGCCGAGAATGTCGAGTCCTAGGATTTGAGGTTTAAGAATAGGAGGCATAGGGTAATGGATTCAGGATTCAGGAGTTCAGATGTGGGATTTAGAGTTTAGGGGTTTGGGTCCAGACATCATGCAGGGTTGAGTGCTTGGGGACTACGGTTGATGGTTGATGACTTCGAACGTTATCATTTTCTTTGGTCGTAGTCATCTTATTCGAAGAACCCGGAAAGTCTGCTCAGATATATAAGGCTTGTGGATTTTAGCTTGTGCTTGGAAATTGACGTGCGTGGGACCCTATGCGGAGACGGGTTTTGGAGGCTTTGTGGTTGAAAGTCGGAAGTCATAACAGTTCATCATCCTTCTCATAGCAAAACTAGCCACGCCGCAGATATGAATTTTCTGAATGTGCCTTCTAGGGTTTGGGGTCCTACGGGGTGTAGGGCCCAGCGTTTGGAGTTCGAGTTCGGGGTCTAGGGTTTGGTGTAAACCCGAGGGACAGTCCCAATTACCAATACCTACTGACGCTAAATCACGTAGAAACAGTCTATCTAAGGGTGCACCTATCCGAATTTGGTGGTTGCAGGTGTCCAAAAGTCGTTGCGATAAGTCCAGAGAATCCCTAACCCAAGATAAATCTGCAAAATATAAAAGTACCATGACACAGCAGTGGAAAACGGCTTACATGGGGATTACCATGACGGGAGGCGAATTGTTCGGTACTGAAGGGTAGAAAAGTTGGGTGCTTAGATCCCTACTTGCACGATTCTTGGCCGAAAGCTCATGATACAAGGGCTCACATAAGCCTCAAGTGGAGCGAAGTGTTTTGCCCGTTTGGGGTTCAAGGCCTTTGAGATTTATGCTTGCAATGCTTCGACTAATCACAAGCCACACGCTCCTAATCCTGAAGCCTAAGTCGAACACCTGGTTTTTACGTCCGAGAAGCCTGAACCTTGCAGGAATGCCACAGGTTGCAACAGAGAAGACACTGCACATACGGCGCACAATAAACTCTATCTTGTCAAACAATCAGCTGCAGTTGTGAATTTGAGAAGTGATAAGGCCCGAAATGGTCCAGCGCTATGTACCAACCTGTGATTATCATAAATGCATCCACGAAGCTACCGTGCTACATCTTGCTACCCAAGTCTTTGTCGTGTATGGCTGCGCGTATACTTGGACCACTTTCTGTGCGACATGTAGCAGAAGTCCTACATAGCCACTGAAGCATAAGTCCTACATATCCACTGCAACTTGAAGCCTCTTGACTGCATGCATCTTAAGCTAGAAGGTGTTTCTTCAAGTATGCGAACTAAGGGGCCTGTAGATGAGAGACCACAGAGATATATGGAAACCACGGTAGGAGTATGAGGTCCGCATGAGAGATCATAACAAGACTATTCTAAGAAGCCCATATGGCGAGATCAAGGGTCTGAGCCAGCAGACTAGGTGGACAGAGGTCTGAAGGTCAAGAAGATATCGGTGGGTTAACACTCCCGCGATTTTGACCCATTTGCGGGGTAGATCCGAAGAAATTATTTGCTTTAGATCTGGATTGGCGAAGGCCATCATACATGGTCCAAACTCCCATCAGCCGTAGTAGCCGTAGTTGTGGGACGTATCCCCAATGCAGATCCTCTATAAGAAAGGGTCATATAAATGATTGTGTCTAAGCTGAGGGACCATAGCCAATGACAAAGGTAGGCGGGCTTGAGTGGTTGCTTCTTCGACAGATTCTTTCAGAGAATGGCAGATACTACTTCTAAACCCAACGGATATCAAGGGTCCCCGGGATAGCCGCATTCTGAGAAAACCGCACAAGCAGCTTCGTCCTCAAGACCCATGTCGTAGGAGGAACCAACCAATCTTGAAAAACTCTACGTGCATCACCGCTCTAATGCACAAAACACCATACCCTGTCAAATACTACACCCACGAAAGGGTCCGCAGTGTTTGAAAGCCTCATCCAAAGCAAATTCTTTTTTGGCTAGGCCGAAGCGCCTGCGCCGGCTGAAAAGAAGGAAGATTTCGGGTTCACAGGGATTAATTCGGGCTGGTGGCTTTTCCTTACAGTTCAAGGCCTTTGCTTTAGGGTATTAACGTGTAGAGCTTTGGATCCAAAACTTTCGGTCTAGAGCTTTGAGAGCTCTGGGTTTCGAGGTTTCGTGTTGCTCAGGGCGTCAACTTCATATTTCAGTCTCGGGGGGGTTAAGGAGTACAGTAAGGTTTTTCATAGACATTGGCAGGTTCAAGGTGGGGTCGGTGATCCTAAAGCGTAGACCCTCGGCATGGGGGTCCAGGGTTCAAGGCGATAAGCCTCACCTTGCCTGTGAATTTGCTTGGGCGGGTTCTAGCTGGCAACAGCCCTTTGAGGGTTCAGGGCTCAGGGTACCAATCAACATTGTAGGACACCCCGAAAGGGAACTGCATGGGAGGAATCAGAACAACAAGCATGGTCACGTTGGACAAAGAGCATCCAAGCATAACGACATGTCTCCCCATTTGCTTTGTGGCATCGTATGAAGTCATGAGATATTTGAGGTCCATCTTCTTGACATGCGGGTGCCTACGCTGGGTTGCTGTTAAGGAACTTAGATTAAGTTACTATATTAGGGAAGCCCTATTATTTACTATATATTCCCATTATGGTAACTTGATTTAAGTTCCTTAACAGCAACCCAGTACAGTGAGAGTGAGGTAGCAGGCTGCGATTTAGATCCCAGCGTCTGTGCAGAGGAGGAGCCTGCTCCAACTGAACAGAAGAAAGAGGAGGCCTGAGATCACTGGGACAGTGGGCTTAGGTGTGACTCCAATAACCTACAGTTTAGTAGTAAGTACCCCTTAATTAGTAGGTATAACCCATAGAACTGTAGGTTATTGGGGTTACAGGTAGGTGTCACGGTTGAAGCAGACATGGATGGGTTTTCGATGTATATCTTGTTGTTGCTGCGTTACTTCTGCCTTTCAAAATGTGCGTCAGCAGCGAAATCTTACACATTAAGCCCAAATCAAAGCCATAAGCATACGTCTTGACCCGGCAATCTTTCAGCCAATATCAAGTCTTTCACACCAGGAGATTTTGGGGTCTTGGATTTAGGTGCTAGATGAGTATGGGCTTAGGCCTCCGGGCGCTAAAAGTTTAGGCTTGAGGGGCGCTTGGGTCGACAGTTTGGCTTGTTGTTGAAAAGTTTTCGTGCTAGGGTTAAGGATTTGGAACTCTGAGGTTTATCGGACGGGGGGTGTCCTCCCTGGATGGTACTTACCGTTACTTACCTAAAGTGAAGATTCTTGAAACACCTGCGAGGATTTCTTTCTGAAGCAACCCTCATGAAGTTTCACGTTATTTTAGGGGAGGGCTTTGCGGTTTTGGTGACCGTGATTGACAGCTGGAACCTAAATGACAAGAGGAATCAGCAGGGCAGGGAGAGAGAGAGTGTCAGAGAGAGAGAGTGGGAGAGCCATCACCGGCCATGAGCCCAAATGCCAAAGAACGGCCGACATGTGGTGTTCCAATTGTTTCCTTTGGCGTGCTTTGAAGCTCTTAGGGGGCATGTTCACGTTACATACATACATACATACATACATACCTACGTACGTACGTACGTACGTACGTACGTACGTACAAACATACAAAAATGCCGACCTGTATACCTACATTCGAGCATGCATGCATGCACATACACATATGCATGTACATATACACATACGCATATCTACGCACATACTTTCGCGTGCATACCTCTGTATACATATATATATATATATATATATATGTATTTATGTGTGCGCAGATAGCGTATAGACTACTTTCATAATGTTCCCCAACATCAAGGGCCATTCTGGGAGTTACTCAGAATTACCTCTATATCAGACATAAGCGGCCCTCATGATCCCTTCATGAGCACACAGATCCCCCGGAATCCCAACAGCCGCGGTCAGGGTTTTCTGGTTTAGGGTCGAGAGACGTCCATATTTCATATCAGTGCAAGAACTTGATTCATGTGTTTCATGTGTGTTGCCTATGTGAGTAGGAGCACTTGGAATGGGTAGTTTCTCAAAACAGGCGTGCTTTAGTGACCTTCCAGGAGGATGACATAGGTCCGAACCAAGGGCAGGACATTTTTGATGGCCAAGCACCTCTATTAGCCAGGAACCTAGAGGAGCTGATGGTTGTGAAAGGTTTAGCATCCAAAAGCCAAGCCTTCCACTTGCAAGTTGCCCTCCTTTCCAGTAATGGATGGCACGACTTCCCAACTGAATTTTGTCTACCCGAATGCACAACTGCCGTAAACCATTGGCCAAGATTGTGAAAATGCACTTTGTGAAGTTGCGTGGCCCTGTTGAATCTCTCTACAACAGATATCCCTGCCGCAAGTGTTGTGGCGCATTTAGTCTGTGCCCAAACTGTGTCCTCTACACGCCACCGCTCCTGTAGGGATACATGTGAGAATACGCAACCGCAGATTTAAGCCCTTAGAAGCCGCTCCTGACACGGCAAATATTGTTGGCACGTACACATGCGGCCCTGAGCGATTCCTGCAGGCCCCCAAAGTGGAGATGTCGGCAGATCAGAAGGCGTTCTGAACTCTCCCTCTCTCCCTCTCTTGGCACTCGATGTAGAAGGTCTCGTGTGCATTCCGCGGAATGTCAAGGGATTCTGTAGGGATATCTTGTAGATCGTCGTGCATGCAATGTAATAAGGGCTCCAACAGCTATTCAACTGTTTAGTATATGGGGGTTTGGATAAGGTGGGGTGCACAGATATGGACACTAATGTTCTGTGATCTTTAGAACAACTACCCTCAAAATGGGACCTGTTGGAAGCCCCCACTTTGGTATCTGACTTCCAATTTGGGCATCATTGTCTGGAGGTTCTGGGTAGCAAGAACCCAATAGATAGATAGTACCCAAAGCGGGGATACGTAAAATGATCCATATGTACACCCGTTAGCAAGCCCATCGTTGCTATGCACTTGAGGTTTCTGAGTATAGCTAGGTAATGTCCCTAGCTTAGGTTACATTTATAAATCTAAGTACAGGCAGGGTTATAAGTCCTTCACCGAAGCTCGAGCAGACTGGCAATATCACCCCCTCCGTAGACATACCCATGAATCTCCAAGTACACTCGCTTCTTGCAATGGGGCCGCAAAGGCTAGACCCACGTGAAAGTTTCTCCATGCACCATGCATATACTCCTCTTGGCAAACCCCTAGCATCCCATGACACTACGCAGATTCCCTAAGGGTCCAAGGACCCAAATAATAGGGTTTTAGGGCCCAAATACCATTTACATTTTAGTATTTGGGCTCTAAAACCCTTTTATTTGGGTCCTTGGACCCTTAGGGATTGTTATTCTCAAAGTTGGGTTTCTTTTGAGTACCATTTCAGCACGGCACTCTCTACCTTGGGGTACAGACATGTGACCCGGATTTCTGCATGCCCGTGTATCCATGCTTTTGATACTGAAAAGCCCGAATGATCCTAGATATTCAAACTCCTGGCCCTACAAACCCTAAGTTCTACAAACCCTGAACGCTAGCAACCCAAAACAAAAAATTCTATGCATCCTACTGGAAACATTGTCATGTCGCATTTATCAGGCCCATTCTCGGTCGAAACTTCCGCCTTGGGGTTTGGCGTTCCTGCTTTCAGGCTTAGGGGCTATGCAGTAGTTTGTTTCTTGCTACTAAAGGTTCAATTCAAGGAATGGAAGATGGGTCATGTTGTGGATGATTATCGGACCGGATGATATACTTGGAGGGTCAGCGGGACTTCTTAGGTGTAATATTATAACCCCCCAAATCCATGAAGTAACACCGGTTATCCTCATCATTAACCTACTTAGTAAGTCTTCGCAACCCTAAGCCCTAAACACTCCCTACTTAATTAATAGGTGGGACCCTCCAAGTTGGGATTGTGGGAATCCCTTGCTTCAGTCTTTCTGACAAGAGGCAGGTCGACGGCTTTTGCCCATGCTTGCAAGCTTTCGACCCTAAAGCCTGAAATTCTGAAACCTAAGCCCTAAGCCCTAAACCGTAGAAGCTTAAAGCCTAAACCCTAGACAGCTTAAGCCTCAACCCTAAAACGCACACCCTGAAGCCCAAAATCGCCAAACTCTTAAGCCAAATAGTTAGACCTATAGTAATAGTAATAGTAATACTAACAGTAATAGTAACAGTAATAGTAATAGTATTAAATCATAGAACGACAGAGGCCAAGCTCAAAGAGTGCTTCGACGCTATCGACACAAATGGGAGCCTTGGGAGGGGAGCGTTTAGGGGTTTGGGGATTTCGGGTTTGGGGTTTAGGGTTTTGGGGGAGTTGCGGATTTTGGGATGGAAGGGCTTTTAGAATTCTAGTATTTTCGGGCGTAGGGCTTTAGTGTGTCGAGTTGCAGGGTTTCAGGGTTTTAGACTTTTAGGGTATTGGGCCTGTAAGTCAGGATAACGGCTGATATGTTTGTTAAGACATTGAATTCCTCATGGTTTAGGGTTTAGGGTTTAGGAGGCCTAAGGGACATGAACTGAACGCGGGCTCCTTTTCAGCTCATGGGGGTACCTACTTGGAGGGCCAGGGGCACTTAGCAAGTAAATTAGTAGCCCTATAACCCATATAGTAACCATAGTTATCCCCATTGCTAACCTACATACTCACTTCCCCTGACCCTCCAAGTAGAGCGTCCTGATGCTAAGTGGGGAGTGGGAGAAAGGGTTACAGCCAAAACCAAATGAAACAGGACAAGTGCTTAGCGAAAGTGGTGCTCAATTTCCAGTGCATGCCTTAACAACGAATATTGTGAATCTATAGAAGCCGCGAACCTTGCTTTAGGATGGCCATGGTTAAGAGGACTCCGGCCGTTTTGTGACGAGCGTATAACGTTCCACCACCCGGATGATACTTTACAAGCTGTGGACAACCACTATATCAAATGAGGGAATTCCTGAGCGTGCAAGATCTGCCTCTCAGAAGAACCGGCAGCAGCAAGGAATGGGACCATCGAGGCCTCCGAGTTCAAATCCGCGCCTTGGCATCCAATGAGTGGGATCACGATGCTGGTTCCGTGTGAACCCTGCATGCCGTAAGTTCTGATCTTGAAGCAAGTTATGACTTGTGATGTCTGCCTTTTGCAGTTGTTTGGCCGGATCAGAAGTCTTATGCCCTGAGCTTTTTTACATGTTTACACAGACAGAAACACAGAGATGGCCAGCAAAGACTGGCCTAGACTTGTGCAACTTCAACTTTCTGAGACGTGAATGATGCCCATGCCTCTTAGCTTCCTGCACAAAAAGACCCTTATAGACGGTACTCCCTTCATATATGTATAGCGCCCAATAGTGACTCCTGTATTCGGTTCCATACCCCCTAGATCTTTTCCATGTCTTCAACACCCGCTCTTTCCGCTGGTGAGCCTAGTGTGGAAGCCAGAACAATTTGCAAAAACAACTCCCTGACCTTGCCAAGAAACTTGTTGAGCGACATGTTTCCACAAATTCCCCTAAATGGCGATCCCAGGGCCCACTTAAGTATTTTGCCCACGAATATGACGTGCCCTTGTCAAGGCTCCCAAAGTCCCGGGTTGCAACGGTAAGAAAGTCAGCACTCTTCTGGGAATCTCCTTGAAAGGCCCCAGGAGAATCCATGGCCGGGGCATGACTGAGCAAAGCTTGCAGGGGTACGGCTGTACGTGCGAGCAAGGCCTGCTCTAAACCCTTAACTTAACCCTAAACCCCTGAGCCCCAAACCCCTGAACCCTTAGGACGGCAATTTGGTAGCCAGATCTTTTTTTGCCGTTTGCCACAAGTCAACCTGTCCTCTTTTCTTCTTTCCTTCAGCAAAATGCTTTTACATTCCGGGATCTACGTTCATGCCGCGCAGCGTAAACATGGCTTTGGGGACCCAAACGAGAACAATCTAGAAATTGGTTTTCTGGGCTGCGGTATTAGGGCCAGTCTTCCGGGGCAATGTATTGATTGTGGGGTGCGTGAGACATGGTAGTTTCCCTAAAGGGGGGACTCCAAAATACTATAATCCTCATTATGGGGACCCCCAAAAAGGTACCACCAATTTTGGGAAACCCCCACATAGGCCTCCAGTCAACTCTATGAACACTTCCTTCCATGCCTGGCCAATGGCCCAGTGTTTTTTTCTTTTGCGTCCTTGCCCTGCTACACATGGTGGTCTCCGAAAAAAAGCCTATTCTGATAGGCATCGCCGTTTTGCTCAACACTCATTTTCGGAGAGCTTTCATCATCATGAGGCTCATTCTGGACAAGATCTTGACATACTACACTTAGATGTTTAAGAAGACATGAGAGGCTTCAAGCAAACCCAGTATACCCGCTTCATATCCAGCTATCGCAGAAAAGGCAACCGCTGCCGAACTGCCGAAATAGCAAACAGCAGTGGACAAGTACTTCGAGCAAGGCTGTCTAGCTTTCCTACCTTATATAAACGGACTTACAGGCAGAACTTCCAACTACCTTATAAGGCCTGTCAAGCTTTAGACCTGTACCAGTTTTGTCTGAGCACCCTATCCTGAACGCTACAAACCCTAAACCCTACTAGAAATAGGTAATAATAACAGCTAGTAATAATGTTGACAAAAAAGCCCAACCAGACTAAATCCTGTACCCAAGCCCATGAGGTGATGCATAAGCTCGAAGTGCCGCTGAGCGACGAGCAGATCGAAACAGTGTTCAACTCGGCCGATCTCAACAAGGCCCAGGGCCGAACGTGGGTTTCGGGCTTAATATTATTAATATCAATATTATAAATATTAATAATAATATTAATATTCATAATGATATTGATAATATTAAGGCATTGCCAATGCCATGGCTCTAGATTCCGTCTGTAAACAGACCTCAAAATCATATTGGTGGTTGTTTAGGCGTCTGCAGTACACCCTGTAGATGGCAGAGGTTAGACACAAACCCTGCGCGAGTCCTACATGCATAGGGACTTGTAGGGTAGGGGCAGAGGTAAGTGTAGAGGCGAGGTACTGTAGGGGCGCGTGGTAGTGTACACGGGATGGGCTTGAACTACCCGTTGCAGTACATAACTCCACGAGGTCTCGAAGCCTGATCACTTGGCAGCAGCTACACTTTGAAGTCCCAGCAATCATGCGAAATTGAAACCCTGCGCCTAAGGAGGACGCAACTCATCCCGGGACTGTGTGGATGCCGCCTCTTGAGAGGTGTAAAGTCTACAACTACTTTCCTCGCCACAACAATGACCCCCCCCCACCCCACCCCAAAACTCAATGTTGTCATTAATCCTCGAATGGTATCATATTTACGTATTTTTTAGCGGTGCGTTTTTGTTTTAAATCAGGGGGAAGTAAACCTCAGTGCATGGCTACTCTAAGCCCCACTTTCCATTTAAGATTCCATTGTCTGCTGCAGTTGATTATTCATCACAAGGGCTGATTATTCGAGGGAGAGGAACTGAAGCCTAAACCCAGAGCCCATGACCCTGAACCCCCTGAACCCCAAACTCCCTAAACCCCTTACCCCTTGAACCCTAAACCCTAACCGCCTTAAACCCCAAACCAAATCCCCTTAACCCCTGAAATCCAACCTCCTTGAACCCTAAGACCCTTGAACCCTGAAACCCTAAACCCCAAATTCCTTAAACCCTAAACCCCAAACTCCTTAATCCCTAAATCCTGAATCGTGAAGCACTCTGCAGGACAATAAGCTCAGCTTCGATGAGTACGCCAAGCTTGTGAACATCGGGCTCAACCTTTGAGGCATAGTAGGATTGTAGGGGTTCAGTGAGTTTAGGGTTGAGTGGAGTTGGGGGTTGGGGAGTGTTTAGGGTTTAGTGTGGTTTGGGGGTAAGGGAGTTTGGGGTTTGGGGTTTTTTTGCTTGGAGTTGGATACCCTAGAGGCACATGTGGCGTGCCTGCGGTTTGACAAGGGTTCTTGCATGAGGACTTCCAACAATCAGGTTACCCTGTATACCCCAAAGGCACTGCAATGCTTATTGCAAGGATCCCAGAAGAAGGACAGAGCGACCCCAATGTTTTACCCGTTACACTTTCGGTCTAGACATGCCCCCTTCTATGATACACTTTCTTCCTCAGGGGCTCACTGCTTAGTACATGGCCCTTCGGTCTGCACTGTCATTCTCCCCCTGACGCCCCGCATGGATGTGCTGGACGACTCTGATGCCTCTGCAAGCCTTTCCTTGTTGGATGACGAGCCTGCAGCATCTCTCCACCCGCCGGACAGAGACCACCACAGAGTGGGGAGCTCTTTGCCAGTCTTCGCCAACCTGGCGCCCTTCACGGCTCGGTGAGGCAAATATCTAGGCATAAAGCCGCCATCCTCCCGGCCATACGTCCTGTGCAGTGCCTGCTGCTGGGCCTCCGGCGCATCCGCCGGGAGTATCAGATCCGAATCAATTAACTTGTGGCTTTCCCTAATTATTTCGTTCTTCGCTCCCAATCCTTCTCCCGGAGCCTGTGCAAGCCCCGCAGCCTGCCAGACTGCGTGCAGCTCGTCCTTGTGGTCGCCTCAACGAGCATTCGCTCACCACTCTCCTACTTGGACAGGGCGGAGCGCACCTGCGTGACTCTCCTGGGGGGATAGCTGCCCGGACTGGCAGGAATGTGTTGCCAGCTTATCCGCGCGTTGTGTGTGCCCACCGCCCAAGGCGCCACGCATCACCTGCTGCTGGTCATGTGGAGGTGCCTCCCTCCCCACTCACCACCCGTGTCGCTGGTGCCACTCGCATGGCCACATTGCCTGCCATTCCTGCAACCACACCCTCCACTACGGCGGACAGTGCCGTTGGAACTGCGGAGCGCACGCGGCCTATGCGTCAGATGCACCCTCTGCCCCGATTGCTGGTTGCACTGGGCTCGCAGCATTGCGGCTTGCCCTCGGCGCCGAGCAGTGCCTGTGGATGAAGGCCTGCTCATGCACCTTCCGCAAACAGCCGAGCAGTGCCAGGTTGGTGCGGGACAGAGTGCCTCGCTTGCACCATCGCTGCGCCTGAAACATGTGCGCCTGAAACATGTGCGCCGGTGGCTGCTGGCATCCATCTGCCCGCAGAATGGTACTACTCGCAGCCCTGGAACGGGAGCTAACTGCAAGAGTCGGTGTCCCCCGGCTCTGCCAATCCACAGCACCTTCTGCTCCGTGCTGCTCGTGCCCTCTGCTCGGAGGGCTGGGTCGTCTTTGACCAGGATGCCCTCGCGCCACTCCCGGTTTGAAAAAAAAAGAGCGCCGCTTTTGCTCTGCAGCTTCCTTTATATGACTCCATTCCGGGCCTCCGGCCCCTACCGCCCCTCTTCTGGCCCAAACCCCCTTTCGTCTATATTTGGGCCACTTGTTGCTGTTTTGTATCATTCATTGTAGCCTTACCCCCCCTGGAACTTCTCGCGGAGGGGGTCGATGACGTGTCTGGAGACTCTCTGAGATGCTGGGCGGGGAAGGGTGTGGGAGGCCGCGGGAGCCCCGCAGGTCGATTCCTTCCTTCTATTTTGGAAGCCCAATGCTCGGCCCAGAAGGAACTACAAAGAAAGCCGCAGGGACGTTTAGGGCCCTTAACCCTTAAACCCTAAACCCCTAAACCCCAATCAAACCCTACAAGGTTCAGGCTGTAGCGTTGCAGTGTTCCACGTGTCCTGGGTTTGTTCACAGGCTCGATTAAAGTGCCTTAAGATCTTAGAAGCTGCAGATGCATCATGACGGTTTAGGGTTTAGGGTTTTTGGCTGGCCGTTTTGTATAAAGACTTGGGGTTGTTGTCTTGAATGCATTGAGTTCAGGACGAGCCTAGTGGATTACATCAGGACTACCAATCAGAAGGATCCATTCTTTGCAGAGGCTACACACCAGGTAGATACAGCTGTAGTAAAGGGCGTGAGTTCTTTCTTCCTCCAAAGGCCAAAGGACCATGAACACGGACTACAGAACTGTCAAAAACCAGAGAATTTGGTAAAGACGTTGGCACGGGTATGCACGGGTATGACTGACTGATGCAATTTCAGCGCAGAGAGTAAACCCACCATAAGTAAGATTCCACATTGCCTCATTCCGTACGCAGCGCCAAAGTGTTCTGCAAGCAGGGGGGGCTGCTAACCCAGAAGGCCCAAGTCCCTGAATGGCATATATTTGGACCTGAACGCATCCTATGTAGGCACTCGGCAGGTCAAACAGGCTTGTTGGTTTTTGTACCCGTCTACATTTTACCATAACAACGTCTGGCCCTTCCAGAACTTTTGGGAAGCTGGCCACTCTAGGCCTCTAGGCGTTGCAATACATACTCTAGAAGGGATTTCTCAAACTTACAAGTGAGCTACTGTCAATGTTAGGGGTACAAAGGGTGGACATGCAGGTCCTTGTGACAGCTTGGTATAGTCCCTTATCAATTTTCCCTAGCAGGAACCCATGTCCATTGATTTCATGGGAAATATATTTACTATGGCTCAAGCGCTTCCTTCGCAGTCCCCAAAACAATCCAGAAACTGCGCGGTCTACGGGAGGCCCCAAGCTCTCAGGAAACCTGCATTCTAGGGGCCCCTCCTGAAAGCATGTCTCTGACAGGGACCGATTGCGTGCAACCGCCTTCAGAATGCCAGAAGTGGCTGTCTGAGGTGGGGCAAGTGCTGGGCACATAATGGCGCTTAGAGGTATAGTCCCCCTTAAGTAGATAAATATGGCTTTGGTAAGATCCCCATATACCCACATTCTATCTACTTAAGGGGGAAAATATGTGGGCGTAGGGTTTGGGGGTTGAAGCGGCTGAGGGCTTAGTGTTCAGGGCTAAGGGCTTAGCACGTGGGATTTCTGGCTTGGGGTAGAGGGTTCATTGTCCAGGCAAATTATGGTGGCCTGACCTGACCTCAATCCAAACAATTTGAATGGGGCCTTTGCTTACTGGTTCTTAGTGGGCTATATGGGAATATAGCATATCAGGATAACATTGGGATTATATCATGTTCCCTTATTCCCTACTGCCGTTCTCATGTGGCCAGAAGGAGGCAGGCTGCAAGTTGCCCAAAAGAACTAAATTCCTGAAGGGGCCCAAGTAGTGCTCTCCCTAAGAGTCCAAGTTCAAGGCCCCAAATAATGGGGCTTTAGGGCCCAAATACCACATCATCAATGGTATTTGGGCCCTAAAACCCTATTATTTGGGTCCTTGGACCCTTAGGGCTCTAAATCTCTGCGTTTATTATCGTTCGGGTCCCTAGGGCTACAGCATTTTCAGAACCCCAGTTGAGGACGTCTCACCTGGTGCTTTGTGAGCAGGAAGTGGCAGTCGGAGGTAGGAAAAGACAGGCATTAAACAAGAGGGATCAGGTAGGGCAAGTGTCACATCATATATGAAAGTATACGGGGAACTCTAGCATTAAGAAATGCAGGCAAGCCAGGTGGATAACCAAGTTTTCCCAACTATGCTCAATCAAGTTTTTTTGGGGATTACGCTGCTAGACCTCGCATGCCAAACAATCCTCATCCATCAGCCCTGGGCACTCAGTTCATGGCAACCCCTTCCCTTCCAGAGCATGCTTGTGCCAGGAGCCTCTTGCAATTTCTGATTTGCAGTGAGCTCACTGCAAGCAGACTCACCAGGTGCTGCGGTGCATGAGTATAGGAGTCTTGACATTGCATTGGCCCATGCGTCTCTCTCTCTCTCTCTCTCTCTCTCTCTCGTTTTTCTCTCTCACACATTCATCGCCATCGCCTTGGCATCTGGTCTATGTTATATCCAGGTCAAGATGTGATGTTCAACACTAGACTGCTGAGAAACCTGGAGCCCTCGTACTTGTCTTATCTCGAGTGTTGGATTAACAGCAAACAGGTCTGATACCTGGTTCCCGTGCCTACATAGATATCTTTCAGCGCTTAAGGTGTGAGATTACAAGAGCAACTTGAGATTGTGTTTCTCGAGTTCAGGGACTGGGAAATGCTCGGAGAGACCAGGGGATTCTTGCGGGTCCGTTTCCGGGGTTTTATAGGGAACTAAGTTGGGGCAGGCCCATCTGCCTCCTCTGCTTGCAGAATTGTTGCTCTGCACCTGATTGTGGCCTGGAGCCTGCCGAAGCCTGAACAGGGTTGAAACTGGGGATCTGTACCATTTTTCGGTGTATGGGCTTCCCTCTAAGACTGACAAAAAGCTTGTTTCTCCCCCAAGTCGGGCTATGTCAAGGTGTTTCCGTTTTTTTCTCCTGCTGCTTGTCATCCATGAGCCTGAGTTTCGTTCATAGTTCGCGTTTAGGGTGTAGGGTAGCCTTCCAAGGGCATGGAGTATTGCTGAGGGGACTGTCGTTTAAGCTCACGCCAGCGTCGGCCACCTTGGGTGAAGTAGAAATTTTGCAGTTTGGGACATCACGCGCTCGGACGCTGTTGTCGGGCTTGGAGGGCAGGGGGAACACAGGGGGGGGGGGGGGGA
>CAJNIZ010046842.1:0-12483 GCA_905231905.1 Symbiodinium pilosum | reverse complement strand
TCAGCAAATGAACCGACTCGTGTTTGAGAATGCTCTAATGTTCGAGAATCGACCGTAAAACTCGCAACATGCTCCAAACACTCCAAACATTGGCCAGTGTGGCATGACATGCAAATCTCGTAAATGCTTGGTATTGGACGAAACTTCGGGAAAGCAAATTTCAAAGTGAGAAAACACCGGCAGGCACGAGGTAAGGCCAGATTTTGGAAATTTCGCCAACAATGCAGCGAAAAAAACATACGTTCTGCAATGCGCATGTTTAGCAAACATGGCAGACGTGGAACAAAGTAGATATCAGCTTCTTTTCCCCAGGCGGGGAACGCTGGCTCGACCTTGTTTATCGTGACCTGGTCAGTTTGTTTGGATAGTTCGATTCTGTTGGCAAGTGCACCTAGCACAGGACCGCAGGTTTGAGAGCCCTCCAATTTGGAGTTTCTGAAAATCCCAGTACAATCCTCGACACCGGCTGTTATTTCCCTAAAATTATCCTTGAGGTCCGATTTCAAGAAGCTTCCTTGCTTTTCTTCAAAAGACGCCTCCTGCTGCCATGATCAGTGCCACCGAAGTCATACGGACACCTAGGGGTGTTCGGCTGGGGATACTAGGCCTTCAATCGTTTCTTGGTTCAAGGGCGCATATACTTTTCATAGAGGGTCTCTATAGTCCAGAAAGCTACCAGACGATGGTAGAATTGGAGTGCCTCGGAGTTGGAGCAAAGTTGCCGAAAACCCAAGTGTCCTTATGGCAGCCAGTTCAAAGAGACTGGAGACATACCACTTCTCTCAGAAAGGGCCCAAGCATGTCTTTTTTTGGAGTCGCTCATGAAAAGCCTAGGGAACACAGGGAGCAATTGTCAGATGAAAAATGGTCAAGGTATGGTTAACACAACCCCGAGGCCTGAAGCCTGTAGCCCCTATTTCATTACGAGTTGTTTCTATTGTTTGATCCCAGGAACTATTCAAACCATAATGGTTATTGTAGGGCGCAGGCTCTAAGAAGAAACAGGTAAAAGCGGCCATGAAGAAGCTCCCTGTTTCCTCTTGTATCATTTTGGTCACTCGGCCCCTCCTCCGCCCTGAGAAGCCTGCCGTGACATCATTACCCTTTTCCAAACAGCCCCGTAAAAATAAGGCGCAGTAGTCCCAGTTCTGCGTGCTACATACCAGTTCCGCGCAGTGGTTGGCAATATGGAGGGTTTAGGGTTTAGGGCTTAGGAATCGGGTCAGGGTTTGGGGTTTATAGGGTGTTGTGTCTACCTAGTGGCTCAGGAACGGCAACTCACTACACGGGCAACTGCGGATTTGTTTTGCGGATGTGTTGTTGCTGCCCTTGCTTTTGGAAGTGTACCTGACGCATTGGTACTATGACCGCAACTACTTCTAATGATTATCATGCATGATTTACTGTGGCAGCTCACCTTGCCTTTAAGCGAGCTGTTGTGCAGGTTTTGGGGTCCTCGTTTTCAAGACGTCGGAGAAGAAGCGTTAGGTTGAGCTTCGTGTTTGACTCCTGTACATTCCTACATGCAAGTCCGGATTTCTGAGTTAGACTCCTCGCTTGCTTGCTTCGGCTCTTTTCGTCTCTTTACCGTCTGGGCCGTCTGGGACTCTTAAGGCCGTGGCATATAAATTGGAGCCTATACTGTAGCATCTCGTGAGCACACATGGAGAGAGCAATTAACTATCCAAGTACGTTCATCTTTGCTCAAGTCGTGTGGATTATGTGGGCGTTCTACGGGCATGGTGCTTTGAGAGTTACATATTATCGTGTAGGTGCCAAGGTCAGCAGAGATGAAATTAGCCAGACATGAACAGAACCCTAGCGACATGAGAGGCCCCCTCCTAAAAAAAAAACATAACCCACATGTGTGACTTATAAGGATCCCATCCAGAAACAAAGGTGTGGGGCATACAGGCTAGGGATCTGGGAAAACATTGTCAGATGATAGATATGAACACCGCAGCATGTAAAAGGACAAGCCCCCCCGCCCAAAAAGAAGATATCTCTAACTTGTACATAGCTGTTTGTAAGTCATCTGGCAGCTGATCATATACAGAATTTCCTGTTTCATTGGATTCTACAGACTGTCAGATGGCCCGTCCGGTGCTGATGCTCTTGTTGCAAGGTCTTTGCTGTGGGCCCCCGTACTAATCTGTACAGATGCCTTAGATTTCCTGCTGCCAAATATGTGGCTTCTGGTTCCTATATATATATAAGATGTCATAGAACTATATAGCCTAGAATTTCCCCATGATATACAACCAAGCGTGTTTGCACAATAACTTGCCGACTCCTCTGGTGCTGAGGGTTGAGGATGTTACGACTCGACAAGTTAAAGCTGGATTATTGTGCGCACTTTCCTCAAGAAAGAGGGCCACCAGGACCTATGGGATTGAGGAAGGGATTCTGCCGGGTCCTCCTCCAGCATTGTAGAGGGGATTGATCTGATTAGTGCAGATTACGCTTGTGACTTGTGATGTGCAATACGGTATGCCTGCCTGCAGAGCAGACTTTCCCAAGATTAGGGAAAGGCAGTTCCCTGTAGATGGTAGGCTTTGGTCTCTCAAAATACTCAGCAGGAAATTGGGATAGCAAATTGGAGACTCTAGACAAGCTGTTACGGAAATGTTACAAGCCCCACGCTCAACCCAAGAACGTGTATTTCTTGGTGTGCCGACCCAGCATGCATCTACTTGCCCTGGACTCTTCTTCAGGCTCAGCGAGCCGCATTTCGGATTCATGGGTTCCTCCAAAAACCAGAGCTCTCCAAAATTCCAAAATCAAGTGGTGCTTGTTCTAGGTACCCCTACTGTAAGAAGGGGTCCATGAGGTTGTCAGAAACCCCAAGGTAAACGTTGCTACAGTATACGGGCTTGGGGCCCGAAGGCCCGAACTCTCAGTTAGAAACCTGTATAGGGCTCTGAGTGGTGCCTCTTTGGGTATCGAAATTGAGTCTGCGCATACGTATACATAGTATAATACATGTAGAATTCTGGATTGAGTCCAGGCTTTAGGGTCTGACTTGCCAGTCACTTGGATGTAAAGGTTTATGTCGTAGTCAGAGACGGCAGTATTGAAGACCAAATTGGACACTCCATACTGAATCCTTGGGTAGGATACGACATGTTCTATGCATGCTGAAATTTTGGACTCTTACACTACTCGCACCTTTAGTTCAATCAATGTCTCAGGAGCCTTCAGATATCAGATGCCATCTAATTACGGAGCAATAGGAGGATGCATGGGCTTCTGCAAAGACCTTGTCGTCTGGGTATGTGCCAAGATTTGGATCCTCAACTCTACCCTACATAGACAGCCCCCCTTGAATAAGCAGCCGCAATCATGTTCTCAACATGTGCCCTGATGAATCCTTCATGGGGACCTCCATAATCCCTTCGTAGTCAACCGGTGCCCCCACAGAGTCCCCCCCCGTCACCCCCCAAGGTTGCCCCTCAATTCGAGTTGCTTAGGGATGAGTATAAGTTAAGGGTACGTACGGGTACTTACGGCTAGCTACTGGGGAGCGTAGTTGGGGGGCGGGGGTGTAGGAGGCGAACCTCAGAAATGCAGAACTCTAAACATTATAAACCCTAAACCCACCATCATCTTGGCTCATAGCCCTCTCCTGGGGACCCAAAAACTTCTGTCGAGCGACCGTACGATGACGGGGCAAAAGAAGTTCGGGGTAAATCAGTGGGCATAGTCAAGCAACATCACCCAGCCTCACCCTGAGGGGAGGGAATAGCTTCAGGCTTTGAAGTCGTTAGACTTGTTTCAAAAGTTTAGCCAGAATTGTATTGGAATGTGGAGCTTGGGGATCTGGGGTCTTAGAGATTGTTGCGCGTCTTCGTGTTGCCGATTCTGGCTAAGGGGACTAGTTTTCTGGAGTGTACAGTAGGGCTGAAGGTTTAGGATGCACGTGTTCCCCCGTACTCTTCGGGTCGGGGTTATGGCATGTGACATCTAGATTTTCAACAACATACCTCCTAGGCCCCATCAAGTCGGGACAACGACTAAATTCTGAATTTGGGCAAGTGCCACGGCTGATATGGTTGGATGATTTCTGGGGCTCTAACCCTATAAATAATACCTACATTGGGCCTTAAACCCTATAAACAGTACCTACATGGAGCCTTAGGGGATGGGTACCAATCTTGAGGATTCCGAATTTCTGGCCCGTCGTGCATGTCAGGGCTGTTGACTTCAACCCTAAGTTCCGAAACCCTAGATTCCTACACAGGAAATTCCTAAACCTCTACATTCCTAATTCCCTAAATTCCTACATTTTCCCTCTTCCTAACCACCCCTCTTCCTAAACCACCAAAGTTGTTTGAAAACATCATAAAATCCTAACCTCCCAGATTCCTTTAAGCCCAAGCCCCAAATTCCTAAACCCCTAAATGCCTAAAAGCCTAAACCCCTAAATGCCTAAAACCCTAAACCCTAAATCCTAAACTCTAAGGCTGCCGTGGCTGCGGTGTCGAAGGAGGAGCCCCAGGCCCTGCAGGCAGAGGAGGCCGGTGCTTCTGCGGAAGACGCCAAGAGCCCTGAGGAGTAGGGATTTCGTGTGGAGGAATAGGGGTTTAGGGCTATGGGATTGAAGATGTAGGGCTTTACGATTTTGAACCTACTTAGGGCTTTAGGGCTTGGGACTTAGGACGCAGAGTTTAGGTTCAGGATTTAGGCCTCGGGCCCTCCAAGAGCAGAAGCTCCGGTGAAGTATGTTTGGCTCTACTTGGAGGTTCATTGTACTTATAACCTACTTAGTAACTGTAGTTATATAGCCGAATTGTAAATCCCATAACTACAGTTACCCTAGATATAATGGGGTTATAGCCCTAAACCCTAAAACCCTAAACCCTGTATATCCCCTATAACCCTATATATCCCCTATAAACCCCTATAACTACAGTTACTAAGTAGGTTATAAGTGAAACGAACCTCCAAGTAGGGGCTGTAGGATTTGGCCCATGGGTGGCTAGAGTTAGCTGAGAGCTACTTGAGCCAAGGGGAGGCCATTTAGGGTTTAGGGTTTAGGGTTTAGGGTTTGGGGTTTGGGGTTTGGGGTTTGGGGTTTAGGGTTTAGGGGTTAGGGTTTAGGGTTTAGGATTTGGGGTTTAGGGTTTCATTTTGGCCCCAATGTCACTACAGCCCCCCTTAAGTAGATAGAATATGGCTTTGGGTATATTGTAATAAGATCCCCATATACCCCATATTCTATCTACTTAAGGGGGGACTATAAACCCTGGAGAGGTAGAATAAGTTATCTTGCCTGATTCAGCCTCGCAGAATTCGCTACTCCGCTCAGAGCAATCTCCGACTGGAAGGCGCAGTCAGCCAGGCTGTTTCCAAAACATCGAAGACCCCGGCGCTAAACTCTGAAGTTTGAAAGGTTTTGGTTTCAAGGCTTGGGGAACTCCTGATGAAGCCTTAAATGCCTCAAGCCTGAAATGCCACAACTCAAAGCACGTGTGCTCAAAATCCCTGAGCCCTGTGCATTTCTGTAATGGGTGCTTCGGATCGTTCAGGGGTGCGAGCGTAGGGTGCAGAGTTGTTTCGGGGCCTCATAACCTAGTGAGTCTTAGGGCGATGAATTTTAGGGTCCATGCCTGTAGGCTTTCGAGTCTGAGTCTTGGACTCGTCCGCTCTGAGACTACCATGCTCCAATAATCAACTATATATTGTGATGATGGAAAATAAAATGGAAGCTACTATAATGGGGTTATATAGGGTTTTGGGTTTAGGGATATGTTGGGACAATGGAAATGAAATGGAAACTACTATATCATGATACAGTGTATGTTTGAAACGGACGAGGCCCCGGAACGCCTCTGACACATGAAGGCCGGTAACGTAGAATTCTGAATCTTCATTTATTTACCAGCATCCCACACAACCTTAGTCTATGTTAATGTGACCTACATAGGCTCCTACATCAACCCCAAAGACCTAACTTGTAGCGCCAATGACCTACAGCTGTATGGATTATACCTACCAACTAAGGGGGATTGATTACTACGAAGCTGTAGGTACTTGGGGTTGCAGGGAGTGATCCCTATGGCCATACTCCCCTGTGGGAAAACCTCGTGAATCCCCTCATACCACACACCCATGCTTGTTTAATGATGAGTATTCTTCCCAACAAGTGTGCAGAATGCGGAGGCAGCATCCAGTATTAGGGTGGGGGGTTAGTTTGGGGAGGTTGTTGTTCGATTGCTCGAATATTCACCTTATTCTCTGCTCACACTACTCGCATGAAACCGGAGAATCTTCCAAAAATCCGGCTGCACACCCCTAGAATCGCTGATGATACGACAGTCGAGTCCTAAATCCTAACCCTCATAATCCTCAGACTCTAAACCATAAACTCGGACAGCTCGGCCTGGCGCAAAGACCGAGTCTCACAACAGTGCAGTGTGGCAGGGCTGCTGCCTGAGATAGAAATAACCCCAAAGCCTACAATTGGGGGTTTAGGAGTGTGGGGTCTGTGGCTTGAGTTTTTTGGGGTTCGGGTTGTGACAGCAAAGAGCAGGCATGAACCAATGAATAACATTTGATCAGTTGGGAGCAGCGTCTGACGCGGGAGTTTCCAGTCCTTGACGCGGGCTACACACTCTCTAGCGTGGATTCCTTCCCTAGAGTTTCCAGAGCAACTGGATTTTGAGAACCGCCCGAAGTCGAAAGAGACATCCGCATGAAGTAAGGCGCAATAAGCCCTTGGCGCTTAGTTTGAGGACTGTTCACTGGCTCCCGGTAGTAGCCCGTACACAAGCCGCATTATCATCCCAATGATGATCTTTACAACCGACCCACCCCCTCCCAGCTAAAGATTTGTAATTGCAGCAGTAATAAGGAGCAGTTATATATGGTTCCGTCTATGCTCTGTTGCTTTCACCCCCCCTCTTCCGTTCCCTAGTAAATATGGGTAGGAGTAGCCTAGCCTCAGAGTTTAGAGTTGATGGTCAGGACCTTAAATCACCTTTCCAGAATATGGGTACACATACTGATGTCTATCTATCTATCTATCCATCTATCTGTCTATCTATCCATCTATCTGTCTATCTAGATAATGGTATGGTGCATTTCTTTAGAAGTTCGCTTGAGTTCCTTGACTCTAACACAAACTGTTTCCGCTACGCTTGTGGTTCCTGTTCCTGCCATGGGAGGTTTGCTTCTGCAACTTAGCATCTTCACGTAATCCCGATACATTTCCTGGTTCCCTAAGAGTGCCAGACGGCGGATGAAGACAATGGAATTGGCGAAGGGTGCAGCACGTCATGCAGTTTATATGAAGACTTTGTTTGTTTCACAGGCAGTTCTCGTTTCGGTAACTATACAGCTTTAGCCCAACTTGCTTACACGCAAGCCAGCCTGGTAAGGAAGATGTACTTGGGCTTTCACATATATGGCGCAGTCGGCTGTGACCTGCTATACGATGTGGTGCACCACAGTTAGCAGTATGCAGTTAGAAGTAGCTCGGATGTCGCTACATGGTACAGTAAATGTGGCCATACATACGCAGTTACATCGGATTTTCAGCATTGTGTCTTTAGTAATTGTGATTGCAAAGCTAGAAGCAGCTAGAATACTGTAGGCTGACTTCCGGGGAGGTTCCCCTCATGTGGCATGTACATACGCATATGCGTGTGCAAAAAATTGTGTGTGTCTATATATATATGTAGATTTACATGCACATGGAATCAGATGTCGCCGGGAGCACAGGTATAGGAATTAGTATTACAAATTCCCGGACTTCCCATGGGTTCCCATGTCATCCTGGTGAGTAGTTTTGCTGGGTACTTAACCCACGATAGCAAAACAGTACAAAAATGGTGTTCTTGCTAACAAGCCCAGGAACTAGGGGCACCACATTGAATGCATCGGTTCATGTCTCTTGCAGATCAAAGCAGGAAGCTTGGAGTTCAGTCGAACCACACGCGCTATGTAACCCTGTCAGAAAGAAGTTGTCCAACGTTGCGGGCTCGCTTTTGGGTAGCCACGGAAAGTACTCCTGCAGCAAAAAAAATTTGTCACTCTGCAATAGATCCCCCTGTTTTTTGAAATGCCCTAACCCCTTAAACCTGAAGTAATGGAGACACTGGTGACCTCACACAGCTTCTTGAACGATGCGATCCGAACAGGCAACCTCTGACTGAAGTCATCAACTCCCAAGCAGTAATGCCCTGTCTTGCAGGAGTCCAGCCTAAGATGTGCAAGAGGGGTCGCAGACATGAGCTCTAAAGCGTAAACACTAGCAGACCCCAAAGGGAACTTGAGTGGTGTGCCTCCAACATCACGGCTTCATTTTCGGGGCTCCGATTTCGGGAATGAAGCAACGGAAATGCATGGAATTCCCTCATCTGACTGGGGATTGTGAAGGAACTGCTGCAGTAAGGGGCCTGACAGTGAAACAAAGCTTCTGGATGGGACTGTTAACGGAGTAACCTCGGTAATCATTCAGGCATGTCTATAATCCACAAAGAGGGCCCGTAGAAACATCTGATAATCCCATGTTGTCCGTACATGTCCTAGAGCATTCCTGAGACTCAGAAGTCCAGGCAGACTCCAGGCGAACAAATCGAACCCGGTCCAGAGCCGCAGAGCGCGCACGAAAGGTCGGCTCTAGAAATTGAACATCTCTCCTGGTGTCCCTTGCATGGCTCTAGGCAAGGCTGGCGTACAGGCCTGAACTAGGCTTGAGAGTGTAGGGACAACTTAAAGCGTTTTACAGAACACTTTAAACAGTCTCAAAGATTGTTTTTCAAACTGCCTCTGTCTAATTCACTACTGACCCTGGACAGCAGACCTAGTGACAGTCAACGACACTGCCCACCCCAGTCTGTGCCCTCGTTGTTTCTTCTCCGGGAGTGATCCCTGCTGTACAATCCCTGTATAGACGACCCAAATAGTATCCGCAGCTATATGTACTCCCCTAACTATCCAGATCAGCCGCGGATCACGCACCCCTACACCCTAAACCCTTATAAACCCTAAATCCTAAACCCTTAAACCCTACACCCTAAACCCTTACAAACCCCAAACCCTTAAACCCTGAATCCTAAGCCCTTAAACCCCTAAACCCTAAAAACCCTTGAATCCGCGAAACCCGACAATCAAAGCTTCGGCTTGCCAGGGGCACCAGAGTGGAGGTTCGTGGTAGACAGCCTTCCGGCAACCCTAACAAGGCAGTTTTCCAGAGCGCAGTGAAATCATGTGAGTAGTATTTTATTTAAGGATATTATGGTACCCAATATAGAGTAAGATTATATCCTCCTTTTGGGGTGTAGTATTTTATACAAGGAACATAATCTTAGTAGGTTCAACCACCAAAAATTGCTACTTGTGAAGGTATTATTTGTATACTTGGATCCCTCAGGTTTCTGTTCCGCTCCATTCTCCACTGTTCTGATTCTTGAGGCTCCTACATCCCAGCATCCCTAAGCTTGAAACCCTAAGATAACATGAGCTGTAGTCTAAACTCCCTTAAAGGAGGTGGGTATAATATAGTGGCATATGATAGGGGGTATTAAGGGGGATACTAGGAGTTTATGCTATAGCGCATATGGTAGTTTCCAGCTTCTTTTCCATTCTGTATGCAGAATTACCTTAAACCTTACAACCCAAACCCTAAACCATAAACCGCTTGCTTCTGTGGACCCTGGTTCATCTTTCAGCAAGTACCCTTACTAGGAGGTTCATGGGACTTAGTAACTTCTTATAACTGGGCTTAAAACCTTACTTGTAGTCCCCCGAAATTGGCTTATAGGCATTACCCCAACTATACATAGGGTTATAGTCCCAGTTATAAGTAGTTACTAAGTCCCATGGGCCTCCAAGTATTCGCACGGAGAGTTTATAGAAATTGTACAGGATTCATGTCCTATTCTTGATAGAGGGAATCTTGCACAACCTAAAGCCCCTAAACTTCTAGGACCTAAGGGCCTTAGGTGGTGCAAGATTTCCTCCATCAAGGGCATAGTCCCCCTTAAGTAGATAGAATATAATATAATAAGATCCCCATATGCCACATATTCTATCTACGTTAGGGGGACTTTAACCCTAAGCCCTAAACCCTAAACCCTAAACTTAGAGTTGTGTCTTACCTGTTGGATCTGTAGGATTTCTGTTTATTCTGGGCTTGAAGGTTCACTGGGTTGCTGCTAAGGAACGTAAAATACGTTACCATAATGGGTATTCCGGGTTTAGGGTTTAGGTTTACCATAACGGGTGTGTATATATATATATATACATAGTAATTAATATGGTTTCCCCAATATAGTAGCTTAAATTAAGTTCTTTAACAGCAACACGGCTTATGTATAGGGTTTAGGATCCCTCGAAACAGGGCCTTTAGGGACTACTGCCCGCTTAGAAGGAGCCTATATGGATTTCCATGCTGGTTGGCCCCATGGTGTCGTGGGTGTGTGCTCGCCAGTTGGTTTTTCTTTTCGGATTCTTGTTCTGGTGTTTTTGGCAAACTTTGCTCTGTGGCTTCGATGAGACAACCAGCTCAAACAGGTTTGGATAGGGAAAACCCTAAACCCCCTCCTCCAGACTAACACCCATCCCTATGTGGCCGTCAGGCCCCTTTGCGAACCCTAAACCCTAAACCCCTAAACCCTCAACCCCTAAACCCTTTTGGGGGAAGGGTAGATCCTGCCACCTCCAGCCAGAAATCCTGTTTTCCTCCTTCAGCCCTCAGTGGTTTAGACATTTAGGGATTTGGGGCTTAGGGTTTAGGGATTTTGGGGCTTATGAGTATAGCGTTCAGGGTTTGAAGGGTTTAAGCGGTTAAGGGTTTAGGGTTTGAGGGGTTGTGGCTTTAGGGCTTAGGGAACAACACTTGGAGATCCGGGGTGCTACGATCCCAACATTGCTGCCATTCCTGAAGAAGATTCCCCCCATCAACAGCAATTTGGTTTTGGTTGAAAGTCCAGGGTATATCGGGGCCCATCTTTGGCCAAAGCTCCTCCTCCTGCAATGTTGCCTCATGACACGTAACGCTCGCCTGGCCCTAGGCTACTGTCAGCTGCCCTTTGCTGAAGATGTATGTGGTGCTGACGATCCTTGGCGGGTTTAGGGGTTTAGGGTTTAGGGGTTTAGGGTTTTGGGTTTCGGGGGTTTGATGATATGGAAAGACTGTTGGATAATCAAAGTTCATGTTCGTAGTTGAGCGCAAGGTATTTTTCCAGATCACCTTCATTGCAAGTCCACCATTTGTGCAGGTGGGCGAGAACCCAACTCTTCCCAGAAGTCTTCTTACATGCCTTTGGCACCCACGAGTCTTTCTCCGCACTGTTTGCTTCTTTTCCGCTTTCGCCGGCAATTGTCGCAAAAGACCGCTCTCGCTGTTTCAGGCGCGATGTTGCGGCCCGCGTTTACTTTCATAAGCACGGCAATGTTTTTGACATCGAAAGGACTGCCTTGGGGTCGCTATCCTTGCATAGCTTTTTGCTCATTCGGTCCAAACAACTGCCTTTGAAACAACTGCCTTTGCCCTTGCGGCTTCTGCCACCCCTTCCCGCAGTCATTTCTGTAGATGTTGGTTGCAAGTCCCCGACACCCTGTAAGCATTTGCAAAGATCATGTGTAGGCAGGGCAATTGCAAGGCTGTCCTGGCATGAGCCTGCGCCTTGACGGTGTGCTGAACAGCAATTGTGGAGCCATGGCCAAGACTCTCAAGAGTTCTGAAGGCACTCGGCTTGCCTGTGATGCGGCAGATCTCTGAGATGGAGCAAACTCACTGCATGAGTGGCCAAAGACCGTCATGCTTGTACATCCTGTACCAGAGGTCTAGGGTTGAAACCATAGGCCCCTAGTATGGGCCCTTGACCTGAGATCTTCATATACCTAGTATATTTCCTGTATGTGCCCTTAGAGGTCCCTAGAATCCGACTTAAAGGCCTCAGGGCCCAGTTTAAGGGCCCATATTCCTAACCTTTTCAAAGGAACCCAGTCACGGAGCTTCAGTGGCCAAACCAGCTTGCCCCTCAAGCTGCCGATGTTCATGCAATCATGTCATCCAACGTGCTTATGTTGATGCGACGCCCCGAAGAGATGGCTCTAATTTTGGGAAACACCCATATAGAGACATTATACATGGATACCTTAAATCTGAAACCTTTACAGTCTGTAATGGATTTTGGGATCTACGTCCCGTTGAGCACCGGTATGCCAGGAGAGCCCAATGCCAATACCCGTTGCTGAAGGAAAGTACCTTGAATCGTTTTAGCTGAAGGCATGTACCTTAAGTCGTTTTAGGATGTAGGGTAGGATCCTAGTATCATCTCGGTTTTATTTCGTAACTAAGATGTATCGGAATTTTCGGGGGCCCTAGACTCTAAACCTAGACCCTAGCCCTCAACAAAAACACCTTGAGCTCTATACACCATTACCCTAATTTCATTTTCCATTTGATTCTCCACTATTGAGGTAACAGCCCTATATAGTCCCTACATAACCCCTATACAAACCCCTAAACCC
>CAJNIZ010046841.1:7594-38613 GCA_905231905.1 Symbiodinium pilosum | reverse complement strand
CTCTAAACCTATCGCCCATCCAGGCGCCCAAAACCTTACAACTTGGTGAAGGTTCCAGGAGGCCCGAAACCCTGAACCTACCTCCTGTTTCACCAAATCCTCTAGACCCTGGTTCAGGGTACTGCCCCAACCCAGTAACCGTTACATCATATTTATGGTTCAGGGTTGAGAGCTTTTTTTTCTACCCGTGATGAAAGACACGGTCCTAGACAATCCAGAGTTCCGTGTACCAATTTGGTAGGCTTGGAAGGAGACTTGAGATGATGTTGTTTTCTGGAAATGTTCCCCAGATATGCCCCAGTCAAGAATGTATGATCTTTCTGATTAAAGGGATCTCAAAAGGCAGTCCTCACGCTTGGAAACTCCCATATTGCCTTCTTCTACTAACACCCTCCCTTTTGCCCTAAACCGTTAACCTTCCTGAAGGCCCGGCTGCGCACACAACTCCCAGAAAAGGTCATATAATGCGGATGAATTCTGGTCTGCTGATGTCTTGCGCCAGCTAGGGCCTCCTAAGTAAGCAAGTGGTGGCATCCTATCTTGAAAGCACATGCTGAACATGGAAAAGCATCCAGAAGCCGAGGGCCCCCCAAACCCCCCAATGTTAAATACTCCCTTTATATTATGATATACCACAATGGGGCGTATTAATCTTAGGAGGGTGAGGGGTTGAGTATTAGGCGGAGGGGATTAAACCCTGAAAGCTAACCGACTCGGAACAATTTGCAAGGCATCCCCCCTTGAAGCTATTCAAGCTCACTTACCCTGATGCTATGGCAGGTTTAGGGTTTAGGGGTCGAGGCGTTTAGGGAAATGAAAGGGTTCCCAATTATGATTACTTAACGGCAATCCAGAAACCATCTTGAACCCACAGCCCCAAACCCTGCCAAAGATCCTCCAGGAGAGCGCGCAGTGGGAAGTTTGGAACTGGAGGCCTTGAGCACGTGTTTGAGGGTTTCCCCAAATTAGGGTGCCATTTTGGAAGGTCCCTATAATAAAGATTATCGTATTTGGGTGTATATTGGGGTCCCTCTAGTTATGGAATCTACCATTTAGGCGTTGCCACCAGTTTCCTGAAGACTCATAGAATTTCCTGGCTTGCTTGTAATTTGCCACCACTCGCGAACTCTAGTAACTGATACTGTATGCCCAGATTATGAATGAACAAGATCTAGGTTTGGAATTCTCGGGTGTTTGAGACCTAAACCCTAAACCCTAAACCTTAAACCCTAAACCCTAAACCTTAAACCCTAAACCTTAAACCCTAAACCTTAAATTCTAAACCTTAAACCTTAAACCCTAAACCTTAAACGCGAAACCATAAAGATTGGGAGCTCCGAGCTGTCCCCTGGCCACTCTCAGTCAAGTGTTCATGGTTTTCCGGGGGCTACACACTTCGTGGGGTTTAGGATCTAGGGTGTAGGGATCAGGAATTTTGGGTCTAGGGTTTTAGGAGTTTAGGGATTAGGGACTAGGGTATAGGAATTTAAGGCCTAGGGTTTTAGGGTTTAAGGGTTTAGGTAGGCTACAATGTAACTTTCAGAACTCATCTACCAGGCGCGAGGTACAAATACCAACAAATTTCTGGGAGCAGAGGCCTAAAGAAGAACCTTTGAAAGCTTTGCCCAGAAAGCTTAAATCAAAGAGATTTTGCCTTCCTGCAACTTCCCCAAGCTTCCCTAAAGACTAGACCCCTAAACCCTGAACCCCCAACAAAAAAAAGAGCCCCAAGTTTCCGAACAGCCAAGCAAGAGGCCTCTTGTGCGGCCAGGATGCAAGCCCTCAACTATGGGACCGCGGCAGACTGGGCAAGCCAGGACACCTGGTGGCATATGAGCTATTGTCTTTTTTGAGTCACGGACTGAGGCCGGAGCATCTGACAACGCATCTTCTTGATGCTTGAAGCTGAACGAAGAGCAACTTGAAAGTGAAGAGAATTTGAAAGTGAAGAGAAGAGGCACTAAGGCATTAAGCAATTGTCTAAACTCCTAGTTTCCCCCTCAAGAAGCCTAAGGTTTAGGGTTTAGGATTCAGGTTTCAGGATTTAGGGTTCAGGCTTTAGGATTAGACTACAGTTTGGGTCCTGCCCCCACCCGTTAACAGTCTATAATAGGGGTCCTATCAAGGGCTATATAGATATGTTATGAATATGATCCAACTACTACTGAGTGGGGGCAGTACCCAAGCTATAGTCTAAACTCCTAGTATCCACCTCAGGAACCCCTGATTAGAGTAGTCCCCCATGTAATCCCGTAAATACGCCCCACTATTGCTCATATGGGTGCTAAGCAAACCTGGAACCCAAAATGGCAGTCAATTTAACATTTGCCCAGGTCTACATTACCTCCGCTGAGCAAGGACAGAACGAAAAGAAAAAAAACACGACAATGGAAACTACAGCAACCCCTTTATTTCTGGCTAGGCAAACCAAGCCCAAGTACAGTATCAGGGTTTTGAGGGCTAACGTGTCCTTGCTGGAATGAAATCACACCTCCGCGTGCGCGCGGGTAACATCTTGACGTGTTCACGGCAAATCATGCTGTTTACGAGGCCCAACCCATGGCTCACTGAAACTTCTCCATTAAAATCTTCCATTCAGAAAACAGAAGCCGCCGATGAAGTACGACGGCTACCAGCTATTGGGTTGTCTCCTCAAACACTGTCCATTGAGTGGCTTTCGGGACGCCGGAAATCCTAGTTCCGCTAACTTGCGTTTCCTGGCTTCTTGAGATGCGTCTTCAGGTTGTGGGAACCCTCAGAGCTGATCAGACAAATACCACTAGCTACCCATAGCCTAATGCCTCAGACTAAAGGGGCCTTCATGTAGACAAACCCTGAGGGTGGATGCTCACTGTAAAGTTTTAAACGACCATTCCATCTGAACTTCTCCCAAAACTCTCACAGCTCACCTTACACCCTGAGGCTCTCAACTTCGAATCCTGCGCTCTCACTATCCCAAGGCCTAAGACCAAGTTACCGTAAACGAAAAATGCCCCCAGAGCTCAACACTCCCCGTGTTACAATGCTATTCAATTGAATTTCAACTCAAAGTGGTAGTTTCCCAAAATAAGGGGACCCCAATGTAGACCCTAAAATTCTATAATCCTTAATCTGGGGACCCCCAAAATGGTACCCCTAATTTTGGGAAACTCCCAAGTAATCACTTCTGCCTCAAGCACGCTACGAGCACTCGCGCTGTGGAGATTTTTCGGTATGCTATATCATGTGATACTCGGGTTTGGGGGTATTTACGACTAAGGGAAGGGGATTGCACAAAACGCCTCGCACACAGCGCAAGCAGAAGGTGTGGCCGCAGAGGGGGAGCGACACCTCACTTCAAGCGATAATTTCTTAGGGTATAGGGGTGTATGTAGGGTCGTTAGGGATAATGGGGGTACGCTTCAAGGTTTGTACGGTTCAGGGTCTGCATGTGGCACCAGAAGCTGTTCGTGGGGATAGTAAGCCTTATGCGGGTCTGTTGGGACAATCTGCAATGTAGGGCAGGGCTTACAGTGGAGGAGGATTCCCAATCTATCCAAGGTCCGTGCTTAGGGTCCGAAGCACAAATTGATACAGCTTGCCTTTCCTTTTTGCATAGGTGAATTTTGAGCGTTCCAAAAACCGTCAGGAAGGTTTGGTCCTAGGCTTCAGGGGTTTTATTTGAGGCGTTGCATTCCATGGGGCCATGCAGGCATTGCTTTAAAACAAGTCCCCACATACAGCCCAAACCCACTACAATCCCTCTCGTACGGAGGACCACATGAGGGAGCCCTACCTTTATGGAAAGCTTCCATGTCCGAATGGTAGGCTTGTGACAGGATCTCAGGGTTGGGCATGGGAGAGGCAGGCGGGAAGTCACCGTCTCCTGATTCCCCATTGAATTCTCAGGGCTCCCAACACCTGAACTAACAACTCCCGGGGCGCGGAACCTGATGCTGCTTTGACGGTGCGCTCTCCACCAGTTCATGCTAGGCAGCGCGAACAGATAAAAGGCAACACCGACTTTTCTGGATTTCAACAACTTCAGCAAGGCAGAATGCTTCAAGAATTCATACACATGAAACCCTTCTTGGATTCTCTCCAGTTTCTCTACTCTAGGCAGTCTAGTTCACTAAGCTCCAAGCTTTAATGTCAGAAGACTGAAAATTTGAACGGATGCTGAGCCCCAGAAGGAGTCCCCCAAACTCAGGGACTGGCAGGGCATGTACGCCTTCTTTCAGACACCCCAAACCCCAAAACATTGAATGTTCCCTTCCATACAAGAACCAAAGTGGTTTGGGTTCCCCCAAAACCCTGGGATTACCAAAATCCTTCCTGGAGGAGAGGTTGAAGATGGCAGCTTTGCAGGTTGGGGCCCGGCTACTGCAGGGCCTGTATGAGCACAGGGATGTGGGAAATATTGAACTTATCATGCATCACACGAGCCATAGTCTAAACTCCTTAATGGGGGATTAAATAGGCGGTTATATTGGGGGAATATCAGAGGGTTTTTAAGGGGGATACTAAGAGTTCAGACTATAGCTCACATAAGATTATTAGAGGAGGGTATGGCTACTGATACTTACGCAGGTTGCTGCAGTACGTCTCTACATCGGAGTCCCCGCAGGACCTGAGGCCGCCCGAAAGACACAGATCCTGTGCACAGGCAGGGACCGTAGAAACAACCGAACTCTTGACGTCTCCTTAACCCAAACCATTAACTCCAACATACCAAGCCATGAACCACAAAGCCTTAAACCAAAGCTCTTGCATCCCAAAACCTAAATCCAGAAATCCCAAGCCCCAGCTCTCAACCCAAAAGCACTTTCACACCAAGCCAGGTAAGGTACGGGATCCTCAAAGATGTTGAGGCAAATCCTCTGTGAGCTTCCAAGTAGAAATGCCCCCACAAGGTTTTGGCTGAGTCAAACAAAAAGAAATGGAAACTGACGTACTCTAGGGCTTGCAGGGCTTTCGTCGTAGGGGTAGAAAAGGCCCTAGGGCACTTCTACGATAATCCGATAATCATGAAGATCATGCGCGAAGAATGCTGGTAGCTATTCAGGCTGGTGGTAGCTTGAAACCACCTCAGAAACATCGCTTACATGGAAGTTGCCAGGAGTCACTGGCCCCGCTTGAAAGCTAAAACTGTGGACCCCCCCATGAAAAGTTGATCTACACCTCCTTGCAAATAAATTCGAGCACTGCGCCTGACCTAAGCGGGGGGTTTTAGGCTTAATGAACGGCACGCTTCGGTCCATGGGGCACGGAGACAAGCCAGGGTTCGATAGCCAGTCCATAGCCGTCTTTGCCGGTCACTTGCTTGCGGAGGTGGGGGGCTAACCAGATTTGCGCAGCAATTGAAATGCTCACTTTAGACTGGAACACCGGAATGTGCTCAAAGGCTGCTGTAGATAGCTGGCATCCTTGAAGAAGCCTGCTACGAGGGTCATGGCAGAGTAAGCAATGCAATCCTCCTAGATTGACCAACCTATGTATCTTCCGGCAGGGCGTGAGCGAACTTTATCCTTGCTACCTGTTCTTGGGTTGGAGCTGCGTATCACACGTTGGGATCAGCGGCGCTGCTCGGCACGTGGCAGGGACTTTGACATACTCACAGCGTTGTCTCACAAAGGCTCTTCAAGTAACGTCTTATCTCGAGAAACAACACAAAAAGCTTTAGGCAGCGCGTGTTTGAGGAAAAGCAAAAAAGCTCTGGGCCCGAGATAAGATGCGACTACAACATGTTACGTTGACCCCGCGTACCTATGCGCCTCAAAGTCATCATTGCCCAAAAGGCACGATCTATTGTGCCAGTATATAGAAATGAGTTTCCCAACATATGGGGACCCTAGGATAAACCCAAAAATACTCTAGCCCTTCTTATGGGGACCCCTAAAATGGGTACCCCTAATGTTGGGAAACCCCCATATGGACGATCTTAAGAGAGCGGATTTTCTAGTGATAATAAAACTTCACACCCTGTGGCAACCATGCCTAACAGAGCCCCTTGCAGCCGTGGCGCGAACAGCTCAAGGCAGCGCATTCTGCAACACCTGTAGCTTACTGGCTCTTAGTGGAAAATATGGGAATATAATCGCTATATCATATACTCCCATATTCCCTACTAATGACAGTAAGGCAGGGATGTGAAGGCTTCTGAGATTGGCTGCGACTACGAGAAGAAAGCACCGCAGCTATAGAAGCAATGTCATACTGCTCGTGCTCAAAAACTGCATGGCCTCATGATCTCACCCCACAGCTAAAACATACCTAGCGTCATGCAGGATATTTAATATCAACCGTAGTAGTAATGTGATAGCAGTAGCAGGGGGAGCGGGTGTGACAAACGTGAGACGTAAGAAAGGGCAATCCTCCCCTAATCTTGAAGCCCCCAGCAAGTGATATTGGATATATTCGGAGGAGGGGATTACTCAAAGGCTACAGCCGCTATAGGCTGAGGCATCACATCGAGGCCCATACTTGAAGCCGTACATCTTACTGCTGCCCCCTTACCCTGCCAAAGGCCCTAAACCCTGAGCCTAGAACCCAACACCTTGAGCCTTCCCTTTACATCCCATCTCCCTACGCTCCAAACTCCCAAGCCCAAGGAACCTCCTTGTGGGCTGCTAGCAGCAACTGGAGAATCTCGGCTGTAGCCGGCAGTCATCTCGTTCTGCCTTTGCTTAGTCAAGGGCTTAGGATCAATTCCCGAAAGATGCAAGGGCGACTACATGGGCTAGAGTCTAAACGCCTTTAAGTGGGTTATCTAGGGGAGGGGAGTATTGTAGGGGCTATTAAGGGGGATACTAGGAGTTCAGACAATTGCCTGTATAGTATCCGGCTTTTGTTCCTGAATGTTTCTGAGCCGAGGTTTGGGGTGCTTGATAATGTACTCATGCAAGGAACCTAAAAGAATACAGTCCGCGTTTAAGTCAGGCTCTGACAGTACCCGTGTTGACGGTTCCACGTGGCTTTCAATAGGGGATCTCAGACTTTAGAGTTGGAGTTTCACGTTTCAGGACTTCTGCTAGGATATCTTCTTCGCGGTCGCAACCGCAAACAATGCACAAGAAGTGCGAGGTCCAGGGTTCAGCATCACGAGAGAGCATCAAGATGTAAGCCCCCCCAACCTGACTCAGAACCTGAAAAGGGCACTGCCCTTCACATGGGAGGCTACATGGGATTCCATACTAAGTTGGGAAAGGGCAAAAGCAAACAATCTCAACATCTGCCTGCAGGCCTTGGGCACAGGTCCCATGTCACAGCTTCAGTGCAGTGCAGTGTGGAGGGGCGCATAGGGGGGTTCCATAAGTAAGGGTACCCATTCAATTCTCCAGAAAGCTATTCTCCTCATTACGAGAACCCCCCAACACACCCGTAATTTGTAATTTATGGCAACATCCATGTTAAACATGCATGGCGGGCGAACACCAACAACGAGCTGAGCTAGGGCATTCATTACCAACCCAGATATGGATACCCTTGGATCCCTTGGCAGAATCACTTCTACTCATGCATGCGGATTATGTAAACATGAGGTATTCGGAATTTTGCAAGGCTATCTGTACTACCCTCACCTCAATTATGTTTGGAACCTGGTTGAGGGCCCTATTTGTAGAGACTGTCAGCTTAAAGTGTGCTGTATGGTGCTCCCCTAATGCCTAAATCCTACACCCCAAATCCACAATACTAGAAACTAAACCCCAAATCCTAAATCTCGATAGAGTCCTTACCGACTCCTTCACCCCCCTGAGCTTCTGCCGGAAAGCTCGCGCGACTCGGCAAGCTCATTTGTAGAGCTGGGGCACCTGCGTTTAAGGTTTAGGGTGGGGGGTATTACCAACAAGAGAATGGAAAATTACTATTTCGGGCTCAGGGTTTAGGGATACTACCTCGATACTGGAGACTCACAGGGAACAGAACATGGAAAATTAAATGGATACGTATTACTATTTAGAGATTTGGGTGTCGCGTGTAGTGTTGAACGCTTAAGATTTGAGGTTTGGGGCTTAAGGCTTAGCATTTTGGCTTCGGGTTCGAGGGTTTAGGATTTGAGCTTTGTGGATTTTGGGTGTCGGCTTAGCGATCAGGATTCTGAATTTCGGCACGCGCATTGCTCCAAGCAGGCAAAGCCAAATAGCCACAGGAAAGGGGCAAGGACAACAGGGGATGGAAGCCTTAGGTACCGGGTAAGGGTCTAGGGTAGGGGTCAAGCCTGCAATCTTGCCAAAGCCCGAGCCCCCCCTGGGTCTAGATCTAGCCTTGCCTAGTCCTCCCCCGGGGATAGCCCAAGGTTCTAGTGTTTGGGGTTTAGGACCTGAACCCGCAGCCACCGGTCTTCCCCATACGTGCCATACCCACTTTCTGAGGCCAATTTTGAGTTTAGGGTTTGGATCCTATTGAGGGCTTAGGGTGTAGGGTTTGGATCCTAAACCCTCCACCATAAACCCTGCCAAGGCAGGAATGCCTGCTATGGACCCCAAAACCCTCATCTTCCAGTCTCCCACTTCCTAGGAAGGTCCCTAAGGTGACTGAAATGGGAGGTAGGGTTTACTGGGTTGCTGTTAAGGAACTTAAATTAAGTTACTATATTGGGGAAACCCTATTATTTACTATATATACCCATTATGGTAACTTAATTTACGTTCTTTAACAGCAACCCAGTTTAGAGGTTGGGGTTTGGTGCTTAGGGTGTAGGAGTTGATCGAGGATTCAGGATGTGGGGTTCGGCGTGTCTTTGTGGAAGGCCCCTTTGACCATCTGCACAACGAGAAAAGGCTTTGAAGTCTGGATTGGGTTGCTGCTGCTACTGCTACTCTGTTAGTTTAAGCTACTCAGATCTCCACACAGTGCTAAGCGCTTTTTAAGGGCCGTACTCCCAGAAACAAGAATCAAAGAGTTTTCCCTTTTGGTATGGCTATGACCCCAAAAAAAGGAAAGGGGATTGGTGGGAAACTGAAATGGATATGGGAACCCTTAAGCCCTAAACCTTCAGAGTTTGAGGTTGTAGGGGCTCAAGGTTTGGGGACATCATGCGGACACTTTGGTGGCAGTCCAGAGGGTTCATAAGTTGTGGATAATCAAAATTCTGCCTTACCTGCGCGTACTAGAAAACCATGGTTCATAGAAACTTAGTCACGCATGATTTTTCGGTACAAAAAGTCATTGTAACAGAATCCCTGTCATGCTGGTGATTCTGCAGTGTGGGGCCCCTGGTCACCACAAGCTCCTTCAGGTCTTTAACTTCAATCCAGTTCCTATCTTTCTCTCGCCTTCTGACCCTAAAGCCCAAATCATACCCTAGACCCCTAAACATCCCCAAGCCCTATACCCTAAACTGAGTGCTCGGGGCTGTCCAGGGAGCGCACCAAAGCCGCCAGACGAGAGCTCCACAGCCAAAAGCCGACTGCCTGAACGGTAGACCCGGCAGATCGCAGGCCTCCCGCTTGCGCTGGGGCATTTAAGGTCCCAAAGTGTCCAGGACCTTTCTCCGGGCGCCCGCAAGGCTCAATCTGAGGAAAACTAAAGGCCTCGAGCCAGACCCAACCCAAACCCTGCACCCGCCTGGTCTAAACAGACAGTGGGATACCACCGGCCCCTGCGTTCGTGGAAGTCAGCAGCCTTGTTTTCGCTCCGCGACTGCTGCAAGCAGAGGCGGTCTTCATTTCCAAGTTCCAAGCCCAAAATTCTACGAAGGCCAAGAGGCGATCAGAGATCAAGGAAACTCGAAACCCGCGGCGAGGGTGGAGCGCCAGCGGGGGGTGGGATCATACGGTTCAGGGTGCGTGAAAGCACCCAGCGCACCCCTCGATGAGACAATCTATACCCGAACCTTAAATTAGCTCCAGCTTCAATCCCTGAACATAAGCCCGTGCACGTGGCGGCAGCCGAGGGGTAGCCGCCCATCATACGGCGAGGCCTAGACATTCAACTGGGGAGAGGCTGGGTTTAGAGGTTTTTAAGTTTTAGGGTTTAAGGGTTTTTTGTTTTTATTCGTGCCTTTCACGGCCTGAGCATTCAGCCCGGCGGGGGTTCGTTTGGAGGGTTTAAGATTGTGTGTTTTCAATTGCTTGTTTCAAGGTTTAGACTTTGAGGATTTGGGGGGTAGTTAACAGGAGAGTGCCCGCCTTACCAGCCTCGCATAATTCTGGACTGGGGCGAGGGGTACCCGCTTAGAGCTGGCCGCCTAACCGTGTCCTGGAGGTACCAAGTCTTCGACTAGTTTCCGTTGTGTGCTTGAGGGTTTAGTTGGTTTTGGAACTGGGGGCCTTCAAACAGGAAGCCCCTCATTTTCAATAACGGCGTTGATTTGAGATCTTGGAACAATTAGTTTAATGAGAACCTGTAACATTGCGGTGAGCAGGGTTTAGGGTGTTCTGGGAATGTCTGCAAACAAGTAGCATCAACTACATCCTAACCCCTGAGAGCCCTTTATTGTTTACTATTCTCTCACGAACATGAAGAACCATAAATTCTCACAACAACTGGTTAGGTACGTCTGGACTCTACACATGTGGTTCGGCCTGAAATGAAGACGAGACACTTAGGTGAGGCGTATGCAACCCTCCCCCCAGGCAGACCTACTTTAGGCAAGGATGCTTGCCTGCATAACGCCCCTTGCCGCCTTCCATATTTGTTTGGGGGACTGTTGGTTGTCATTAACTTCCCTTCAAGCTGAAGAGCTAGAGTGACTCTGCTATAGCGCTTCTGCAGCAGCGTTGCCGAACATGTTGAGGCCTATCTATAATGTCACCCCAGCTTGAAGCCCCTTCTCTTGCCCAACAGCTCTGCGAGAACCGTGAGTGCTTTTGAGAAAAAAGGCCCAACTCACCCCGCCCAAGACGGTAAGTCTTCCTTCATCCGGACTCTCAAGGAAGACACCCTAAAAGATCAAGAGGACCTCAGACTCTTTTCAAACCAACATCCACCTAAACAAAACCGATTACCCCCAAACTACAATTTCCTATACCAGAACAGTTCCCCTGCCTCTAACAGCAGCACGTTCAGCAATGGCACGCTGTGTTTGAGCCACTTTTTCTTGCCAGTAACTTCTGATCCTAAAGCAACTCCATGACTTCCTCTTCACTCAGGAACGAGCTTGATAAGTCTCAATGACCATACCTCCCAAACACGGTTTACAAGAGATGCATGGGGAGGTATATACATATACATGGGGATAGGGATCAAGGAATTTTGGCATTAAGGGTCTCTTTTGGGAAGTCTTGGTGACCAGCAGTTCACTGCAGCTGGAAGAACCCTAAATTATCAGAACTTGGAACCTCCACCAGAATCATAGGCTACAGTGGTTCAGAGCCTTTGATAGCAGATACCCAAAACCAGTAACAGGATACACTGTTTCCTTCCAGGTATATCCGAGACAGGGCGAAGTATGAGTGGCGCGCTTGGCTTGCACGTACCTAACCGTGAAGACACGGGGCCTTTGAACTGCCTGTGACTGCAAGTTTAAGATCCACCCTAAACCCCAAACCGCGTGCAGATCGATGCTGGCGGCTCTAACTTCCAGAGCAGAGTTAAGGATGCAAACTGTGAGCCGGCTCGCCGTGCATCTGCCAAACGGGTGCTGATTCCCTTGTCCTAAAATACAGTGCCCAGCCCGTAATGTCAAATATTCCCATGGACTATGATGATATCTATGGAATGGTTAATGCTAGCGGGGGGGGGGGGGTTGAATACTAATTAAGAGGGTTCACCTCCGGATGTTACCCTCAATGACAAATCCTGTCCACTTGGCAGCTGGTCTTCGCGGCCAACTGAAGGAGAATTCCATCAGGAATAATGACCATCAGACCATCAGATTAGCAAAAGTACCCGGGGAAAGCCCTCCGCAAAATGGACCTACGCCATGCGCACTTTCACACTTGGTTTTAAAAGCGAAGATGATCTACAGTAGATTTTATCCATGGCACTTCTCGGTAATGGACGGATAGCTGGTTCCTGAACTCAACAGCCGGCATTGAAGCAAGAGGTGCCTATTAAGCGGCAAGTGCTGAGGGCTCAGGGTCTAGGGTTGCGAATTTACAGGCCCTGGGCTCCAAAATCTGAAAATGTTTTTCCCCTCCCCTCCAAAAACAACAAGATCCCGGCAACTAGCAAGCCGATGTCGCAGATTGAAAGTCCCCCGCGAACTTAAGCTTAAATCCTAAGCCCGAATCCCAGGGCCCAGGCTCAACCTCTAAACCCCAAACCCTAAACCCCAAACTCTGAACTTTGAACCTTTCACCCTCTCCGCTGTTGAAAGCTCCTTGGGCTGCGCGCCATTGGTTGGATTCGCGTCGCTCCTGCGCTACTCTGGGGCCCTGTAATGTTTTGGGCTAGGATTTAGGGGGTTAAGGTGTCTGGAATGCTTTATCAAGGAAAATACATTCAATCATACTACTATCCTAAATATGATTTCAGGAATATTTCTTGACCAAGGGGTATCCGGTTCCCGGCGACCTTCAAGGTCTAGGTTTTTGGATTTAGGGTGGGTCCACTATGAACCAGGCAGCACAACTGTTGGGGAGCTTCTCAACATCAAGCACACTCTGAAACCCTGAAACTTGCGCGCGTGGCTCAGTCATAAACACGAAGCTTGAAGCTAACTTTCCAGTCCTGAAGCTGTTAGCGCCCGCAATCTGGAACTTCAACACTCAGCCCGGGAAAGCTAAGTTCAAAACTCTAACACCCAACTTGCCTGGCCCCCAAAGGTTAACCCTGTAAACTAGACGGTTATCCACTGTTATCCGCTCATCTACTAAGACGCTGAAGTCCTCAGGCCGCGATCAGGGTTCAACTTCCTTAGTAGCTGGGATGGGGTAGGAGATTTGTCAGACTTCCGGCCCCTGTTTTGAATGCATGAAAGTATTCTGGTAGGTAAGCAGGTAGATGGCGATGACACCATCTAGAACCTACGATACTTTGCGCCAAGGATTCCCTCCACCACACACCCAGCAGTGTTGTAACGTGAGGGACACCAACACCTGGATTGACGAACACCATGGCGCAGGTGGAGAGACGCTTCTTGGAATGCCCCCCTAATCTCACTTATAAACATGAACTCAAAAAAAGAGATGGAGTGCATGGGACACTAAGGAGTGGCCGGGGTTGAAGTCGGAGAATATCTCAACCTCAACAGTGCACACAGTGGAGTCGATCCAAATCGGCCCAATGAGGAGAATCGCCCTCCCAAAATACTCCAAAAGGGCTTGAGGAAAGGAGTTACCTGCGCGGGGGGTTGTATACGGGCAATATGAAGGTTATAGGGAGGTATATATGGAGCATACAGGGCTTCTGTAAGTCGCGCCTCCTTGTCAGGTCGAGCTACTTTTACCTACCGTACTGTTGATACGAACAATTCTGCATGCCCTTATCACACCATAATGTTCCAGGTATTCGGTACGTAGGGCCATGCAGGATTTTTAGTATTCACGTATCCCACGCAACGCCAACAACCACATGGACGGCAACCCTCGAGCCCCTGGACTGAGAATCCAACAGACAACGACACCAAGAGGTCGTAAACAACCCCTCCAAAGTGAAAGTGCTCAAAAGACCTGATCTGGAAGTGTGACCTACATTCGCCTCAGCCGCAACCTAACGGCACTTCACCGTAAGAGTCTCTAATCAGCCATGCGCCAAGCCTGACTCAAGGGGGCCATTAGCCATGACACCCTACCCTAAACCCTAAATTCCCAAGCCACAACTCGCGGGGCACAAGGCCTTAAACCTTTCAACGCCCAACACCCCTTCGCTTAAAACGCTAAAGTTTTAAGCCATAGCCTCAAATCCCACTGAAGCCCAACACCCCCCCGAATCTCTGCAATCAAGGCACTGCTCCACTTCGGCGATCTGTTTCCTGAAGTGTGTCTCAAACTCGTTGGGCTTCGGGCTCCCAGGCTTGTAGATACTGGGCTGGAATGCCGAAGTCGTGAAGTTCAGAAGAGGACAGAATAGGAACAGTCTTTTCTGCCAGGACAGTCAGCCATTCTGGTCTCAGGGTCTGCTACGCCCTAAGCCCTCATCAAGGGAGTTCTCCAAATGCTGTAAAAACCCTGCAGGGGATGTAACTGATCCCCTGGTTGTCCTGCTGTATCCTTACTATCCCCCCCAAACAGGCCCTTCTCAATAAGCAGACCTTGGTAGCTGCAGAGCTATCATATGACTATATTGCGATCCTAACTGCCTCTGCTGAGATACCTCAATTGTACCAGGGTAGAGTCTGCCAAAAAAATGGCTTTCCCAAATTTGGGGACAACAACCCTAGAGCCTAAACAATAAACCCTGAACGCTTTCGGGATTCCGTGTTTATACAGGAGCAGAAAATGCAGGGCTAAGGGGCTGTGATCTCTTTCAATGCCCGGAAAGACAGCCCTAACCTCAACTTCCCTAGACCCTAGAGTTCCCTTAAATGGTAGTGTCCATAAAGAGTGGGACCCCAATATACACCCCCATACGCTACAATCCTTGTTATGGAGACACCCATAAGTAGACTCCTCATGTTAAGACATCCCCAAATTCCATGGCTGAGCATCGAGATTTGCAACGCGGCGAGGCGTTGCCCACTTTGGAGGCTCAGCCGCTCGCTACCTGGAAGGAAGTCTATGACATGAAGATCTTTGTTTTTGGACTTGGGGTTTAGGGCTTAGGGTATAAAAAGTTAAGTAATTGACATCTACAGTTTCCAGCCCAGTGCAGGTCCTCTTCTGGGGAAATGAAAATTAAAAACATCCCCGCAATGCATGTTAGATCCCAAACTCCAAACCCTACAGTCCCAAATCCTAAAACTTGCAGCAACATTGGGGGTGGGCCCCTACAATAATCCGCATGCAACCTGGCTTAAGGTTTGGGATTCAGGGTATAGGGCCCCCCTACAAGACTCTCACCAGTCAGACTAAGGGCCATTGAGAGGGGTACTGGCAGCCAGGAGGCGGAAAGTCATCAGGGCTTTTTCGTTTGCGCCGCTCTGCCTAAGAAATGCCAAGGGCTTTTTGCTTCTCCCTCAATAATGTAGGTGCAACCTCTTCAACCAAGATTTGGGGTGTATTGTGCTGAGGCTACAACTGATCGACTATGTAAGGATTATGGGGGGCTAACATTCCGGATAATGTTTTCATTCCTCTAGGTTTCTACCGGTCTTTAGCATGGAACAGCGGGAATGGATTGTAGGGCTTCTCGTTGGGAACTATTGGGCAGTACAACAGGAATCCCTTCCCGAGTAAGCTACCAGTTGCCTCCCCTGAAAAGTAAACCGACTAGCCGTAGCCCCTCACAGTATCTCGCGAACGTTTATCATTTGGGAAGTTTTTTTGGGGTGAAGGGATTGCGGCGTCAGCTGGGTACCATTAAAGGAGGCTATATAGACCTACCTGCCCCCATCGCCCATCACTCTAATAAGAGCCTTCCTTTTACGGGGGTACGCGCTTGCTATCTACCCACCCGGTGGTGTCCCCCCTAAACACTAAACCAGCTAAACCCCAAACTCCAAAACCCTGATTGGTTAAGCACGTAGGTAAGCTTAGGACTCGGGTCTCGACTCAGGGTAGGATTCCGCAGCCTGTGGCCCTGGGATTGAAGTCGCCTCCAGACATTCGTATGCGAAAAGCGTTGAAAACAGAGGTGCTCCCCTGCTACAGTTTCCCATGTTATGCGGAATTCTTGTATCTGTTTCCCATGTGCACTGGCCCTGAATTCTGCACACTTGCACGAAGCCGCGCTTACTTTAAGACACTGGTTCGGGACGACTGACTGGAAAAATCGAAACCTGAACTCTAACACCCGAACCCCAAAATGTGAACCCTGAGCCCAAAGCCCTGAACGCTATACCGTAAACACTTCCCCCATCCCTAGCCCCTGAATTCAAGCAAAGGGACACAAGCTCCTGCATCTCCTTTTCCTTCGGATTGGGAGCAACACCCCTCTCTGAAGCATATGAAGCATTTGGTTTTTAGGGGTTCAGGCTTCAGGATTTTAGACTTTTGCATTTGGGGATTTCGGCACATGCATCGCACACCGCAGGCGCTTTTCAGGTTTCTTCAGAGGGGGAAGGTCCAAACGTGTCTATGTCATGGGAGCAGAGGACCTTCTTACAAAAAACATATGTCATAAACCCTGAACTCTGCAACAGCCCCCATGGTTTGCAGACACAACTCCAACACCATTGCTCAACAAACCGTTCGTACAAGCTGCCAAGCCTTCAACCTTTAACGTATAAGGCTGACACCTTCCCCATACAACCTGAATCTTCCATCTGCTCTGAGAGGGCATCCCAGAACCCTGAGCCAAAAACCACAAACCCACCCTAGACCCTACTCAATAGATCGTAGTTTTGAATCTGTTTTCCATTGGTTTCTACATTATTCGGATCATGACCTCCTATAACTCCTATTCTCCACACAAGACAACCCCTATAGCCACTCTTAGAGGGACCCCTAAATTCCTCAACACACAATTTTGAAAGGCAAGTCTCCGTCGATGCGGTATCAGCAGAGATCTGTTCGTGCAGCCTCCCCCAGGCATCATGGTTAAATTCTTAATGTTCCCACTGTGGTATTCTATGATATGCATACTGAATCTCTAATATTTGTGGATGGAATCGGAAGATTGTTGAAATTTGGAAGGTTCAGGGTTAAGGGCTGTAGAATTTGGGGTGCAGGGCTGAAGGTCAGTGTAATCATGGCCAAACTCTCAAGCTCTTGCGCCTGTAGTACTGAATGCGCAGGACGGACAGATTCTCCTGGCGTGAAGGAACAAGAGCCCTTTACGGCAAGGAGGCCTGGTAGATGCTGACTCACGAAGTAGGGATATCTGGGGATGGTATATGCTGCAAGCCCTAAGGCTTGGAGTCACGAGTTCAGTGTGGAATCCAAGATGCCAAGCCCCGTAGAAACAGCAGAAGTGAGGGGAGGCAGGCTAGCTTTTGAGGGGGTAGGGAAGCCACAAAACAGAAATTCCCGTGCGGAAGCGCAAATGACTACAAAGATATTTTGAAGGCTGATGGGGCCTCAGGTTTTTCCCAACCCTTGTGCAACTGAAGGAAGCACAGGAGCTAGTAGGGTATAGTATCACCGTGTTGAATTTCGACTTTAGTGCTTCTGGACTAGGACCGGAGGTATAGTCTACCACAGCTCTTCCCAAGCTTTGGGTATATGGGTCATGCATGATTTTGTCCATGCGCTCCCATAAGGTAAAAATGCTACATAGCCTACGATACCCACAATCTAGGGGATAGCTTTCAGTATGCGGGCTCAAACGAATACACGGCAACATGGCCCGATGGAAACAATCTGCACTATAGTCTAAACTCCTAAGTATCCCCCTTGGCAACCCCCAGAATACTCCCCTATATAACCAGTTTAGACGACGGCTCACATGGTCAGCAGGACCCATAGATGGCAACAATCTAACGAGCCCCGGAGACACTCTGGCAGTGCAAGGTTGGTTTGATGGCTCAGCTGGAGGTTTAGGATTTGGAGTTTTCCCGCAACCCCAAATTGTAACTATCTTCCGCGCTGAGCCCCTGAAGCCTAAACCTCTAAACCCCGCATCACCAAACGCTAAAACCCTAAAACCCCCAACCCCCCAACCTCAGACTGTCCCCTAACCTGACCTCTTGTAAAACACTATACACAACAAAAGCAAGATGCAACCTTACTGTAGGTTGGGGGCTTTACTTTGGGTTGGGCCCCCACCCCCTTTAGTGACCACCAGAGATAACGGTAACTATTTTAGGGTCCTTATATATTCCTAGTATACCACTATTAGTGAGTGGGGGCCCAACGCAAGCTATATTGTCCTAACAGAAAACCCTGCCAGCAGGAGCTCCTCAAGCTTTAGGCGCTCAGCCTCAGGCATGGCGGGTGATGCCTCCTTCGAGTAATCATAGCAAGAAGTGTAAAAAATAGTAGTAATAAGAACATTGCTAGTAGTACTAATACTAATAAAGGTAATGATAGTAAGAAGAATACTAAGAATAGTAATGAATGTAGTAATAATAATAATAGTAGCAATAAAAAGAATAAGAACAGTAGAAATCACCAGCAGAAGCGGGGAAAGGTCTGCAGTCCAGGGCTTAGGGCATAGGATGCTGGATAAGTAGGTCCGGGTCTAGGCCTTTTTCGATGTAAAATGTAGAGATTTCAGGTGTAAGGTTCATTTATTCCTCAAGTGTTTGTTCATCGTTTCCCTGCGCCTGATGCTCCTGTGGTTTTTGTGTGCTGCTCTACGGGATGCCATTCCGAGATGGGAGCGGCAATCCCTATGCAATTTTCCATACCTTCCTGGGGGATCTAACTTTGGATCCCTTCGGAGGACTTGTCTTGCAAGAACCTGGAGTTTGGTTGGTGTTGCATTTTGCGCTTCTCGCTCGCCTGGCGTGACGAACGCTTGGGAAAGTATGTCGATAGTGAGGGAGTGTCTGAAAACCAGAACGCGAAAGATAGGTCCATAAACTAGGACCAAGTACCCAGGCCTCCGGAAAGCCAACTATGAATTGCTAAGGGCACCTCCTTCGAAGGGCATCCCTAATTTCAGCCCTGATGAACATTTGAGATTGTGAAAACATTGAGCGTGGGCTCAGGGTCTAAGACTGGACAAGTGGGTGTAAGGGTTTGACCCTCTAAATGGACTCTTCAGGGATTGTATCAGAAGTCTATATCGCGCGGAATACATGTGATGTGGAGGGTTTTAGAGTTCAGGGTTTAGGGTATGCAAGTCTTTGCCGGTCTCTGCTTCAGCTTCAGCTTGTCAAAGATGGCTGGCGCGGCTAGAGCCTAAAGGACTGAAAGCACGCAGGTGAGTTGTGCAAGCCAATACTCTCTACTGTGCCCGCAACTTACTGGTTGTAAGGGGGGACTGCAGGAATGGCAAAAGAACGGAAGCTATAACACTATGTGGGAAAGATATATAGGGGCTATGATAGGGATCTATTCCTCCACCTCCTAGCAACCAGTCGCGCAGTGCCGCCCGAAATTGCCACATGCTCAGTGAGCTCTCAATCCTTTGCCTGCACAACGCTATGAGCCCAAGGTCTCTCCTCGGCCGCAGCTATCGGGGCCTCCGCCGCGGCCTCAAGCAAACTGGGTTGCTGTTAAGGAATTTGAATTAAATTGCCATATTGGGTATATATAGTAGTTTATAGGGTTTCCCCAACATAGTAACTCAAATTAAGTTCCTTAACAGCAACCCAGCTATACAATAACCCCCTTTAAGCAGTTTAGACCCTGAAGCCTAAAACCTCGACCCCATATAACCCCTAGTTGGAGAGTTATGCGGCTCAGGGTTTTGAGGTGTTGTTGCAATGGGATCCCGGAAGTTGCTCCAAGGTTAAGGGCAGCTGCTTTTACCACGGAGATCAAAACTCACAACCTCCTTCCGAAGGGTCGCAAAGGGTTTACAAGATTTGCTTGGGGGATTGCGACAGCGTAGGTGGAGTGAAGGCTTTAGGGTTTCTGGGCATTTTAGGTTCCGGTGCGTTCGGGAATCCTCACAATCCATGTTTGCCTGGGAGAAGACCTGAGGGCAATGAACCCCAGATGAAGGAGGCATGTGCATATGATTTCTCGATTTTGGGTCTTAAAGTCGTAAACATCCACGAGAGTACTCGTCACCTGCACCCTAAAGCTTCTAAAGCCCGGAACATTGCGAGAAGCAATACGCCTTGCCAGCGGCTGGGGGCTCTCCCCCTTGCCGTTGCCGCTGGAACGCGCGGATTCGCTCTGCCTGCTGGAGTTTTGTTGTTCAAGGCTTCAAGTTGCGGGGTCTAACGCATCGCTTAGGGTTTAGGGGGACGCGCCCTTAGGAACTTATTGTTTATTAGGAAGTGTGTGACACGCGGCTTCAAAAAAGGAATGCAAGAAGGCTAGATACTAGATAGTGCTCATTACGGACAAGGCTGCGAAATTGAGGGCTTGGAGTTGGGATTGGTTCAGGCAGCATGGGTTGGGTACTGCCCACTCCCAGTAAAAGTTTGTAATGTGGTAAATGTAAAGGGCTGGAAAATACTAATGAGTACTGTGAGGTGGGGATAGGGCCCAACAACACGTATTGGCTTCAAGCATGAAGGATTCGGGACAACGGTTCTCAGATGGCAATTTGGTACTTCAACAGAAGAGAAGGCGGTTATTCAAGTGTAGACCAAAGACAATCAGACAACCGAAAGCTCTGATCTCCGGGAACACTGCAAGTGAGAAGTACAGCAGGTACTCCATGACCTACCAGGACGAATCGAAAACTAACATGTTGGCAATTATCTGCATAACCCTCATAAGGCCCCAGCTTCCAGTTCAATTTCCATTCTACTATCCATGCGATTCTCCATTTCCATTATTACCGATGTTGGTGTATTTTTTAAGGTCCCTATACGCTCTAGTACACCAGCAGCTTCTGAAGCACAGGCGCTCCAGCACTCCAAGAGCAAGAAGGCTCAAATTGAACTTGTCAAGGGTTCCAGGGTTGTACGGTTGGGTCCAGAAACCCTTGAGCTTGTGCTGACAGAGTTTAGGCCGGTAACTTCCTGGTGCTGCTAGCTGCCGAGGGTTTGCCTCGGGCATGTTTCTCAAAGCTTTTACATTAAGCCTCTCAAGTCAGATCTATGGATGCCTGTTGCAAAGGGCACATGAAAAAGCAGATCGAATTGCTTTGGTCACATGTAGGGTATCCTTAGACGACACCAGGACTTCGCCAAAACATCACAGCCAGAAACACATAAACAAACGAAACCCCCTCACAATCACCCCAGCGTGCTCAAGCCCTCCAAAATTCTCAGCCCTGGACTCTAAGTCTTGACCTCTCAAGCCCTGACCTTTTTATGCAGTGGGCACTCTTGGTGCACATGCCCCAAGCCCTAAGACCCTGAAGCGGCCTGCGCACGCTCTGCCGGCGTCAACTCCGCCTATCAAATCATCAGGAATTGTCATATTTTGGAAGCTGCATGAAACTGGTGAAGCAGAAATCTTGGTCCGTTTGTTGGCAAACTGTGTCATTTATCATCATTGCGCGCGCAGGTTAATATCTGTTTCGGATTCGAGCCTTCAGAGGCGAGTTTGCGCCGGCCCCTCAGGAACACGAAGCATAGCCTTTTTCGAGTAAGACCTTCCGTAGCAGCTAGTGACTATCCAAGTCGCGCTCCCTTTTTCGAGTAAGATAAAGTTTTGAATTAATTAGACAGGACCATATCATGCTTAAGTTGCCGCACCTGAAGATACTGCGCGCGCCAAAAAACTCGTTAAAAATCGGTGCCCGCATCTTCTTGGGTTCCGGCTCTGTGGACCCATACAATCATGCATGATCGTCGCTACAGCTATCTCTCCATGGCCTTATGGGCCCTAGAACGCCATGTTCTAATATTTCATGCGCCGGTTGTACCCCACAAGCCCAAAATCCCGCAATTCTGCCTGAACCCCTAGGCCATTTCAAGCCTAAACCATTAGGCTTAAAAGCCCTCAACCTAGAACTTCCTAAATACCTTGTTTCAGCAGTCGTTCCCCAGCCTCCTTCACCTCCTTGGGCGGCTGGGCAGGGGGTGCCTGAGGCAGACACTGCAGGCGCCCGAGTGAGGAAGAAACAGAGGGGAATTGCAGGGATTTGGAGGTTTCCCCACAAATTTAGAGACCGTCTGGGGGGGATTATCATGGATTGGGGTCTAGATATTGAAGTGCCTCTATCTATGGGACATGCCATTTCGTAAGGAAAGATTAGATTCTATATATGAGCTATAGTCTAAACTCCTAGTCTCCCCCGTAATAAACCCTATCATGGTCCCCTGTATATATAATTCCCAATATAACCCCCCGTAAGGAGTTTAGACTACAGATTATATATTTATGATGCAGTACCATGATGCTGTATGGTGTTTGAAAGAGAATTTGCACCTTTTAGGATACTTTGAGAAGTTAGTACTTTACTTTGTGAAGATGTAGGTGCCTCCTAGTGCAAGATTTCCGTCAACTATAGAGCCTCACGAGAACTCACAGGACAGCAGGGTTGTAGGACTTGGAAGGCAACATGCGAATTTCCCCTCTGATGCCGTTTTACGGATTCTTCTGCGGACGGTTTTACTCTTGTGTAGGGGGACAAAAACCGTTAAGGGCTTTGCAAGGATCAACTAGTTGCGCAGAGAGACTACGTAAGGTTTTTACGGCTTGGGGCTTAGAGTGCGCTGTCGGGCCGCACTGTCGTTTCCAAGAGCCAGGGGAGCAACAAACCTAAACATCATCTCTACCCCCTGATATTCCACGCCCCCTATGACCTCCAATCTATATTATGGGCTCTTCTGAGGGAATGTTCAAAACTATGGGGCACGCGGCGCATGAAATGAGCAGGGGTGATACCTGTTGCTTGCCAAGCTGTAGGTATTCCAGGGCGTCTATGGGCACTACGTCGAGCCCATGACATCCTAAACTGTACTACGCCTAACCTTCGGAATCCTGTTGCTGAAAGTTACAAGTTCAGGGAAGGTCCAAGTTGAGCCCACAACCTGAACCCCTAAGTCGCTCCTCTGCCCTCTCAAGCCTTAGATCCTAGACCATACACCTTCACTGGGCCTTCCTTACCTTGGAACCCTGGTGTTAAGGCACTTCTATTGCAAGGCTACATCCCCAACCCTGATCCCCGCAAACCGTTCAACCCCAATTTCAAGCCCACATACTCCTCAAACCTTGGCTCTACCTCCTTTGGGACCCTGGTTAGAAATTATGTTGCCCTAAGCCCTAAACCCTAAATCCTAAACCCCAAACCCAAGCCCAGTCCAAAGCCGCACCTCAGGGGCCTTGACCACCTTCGTCCTTTCTTGCTCCTTCTGCTTGGCCGCCGCCTCGGCGGCCTTAGACCATAGGAGTCCATGTGTTAGGGTTTAGGGTTTAGGGGTCAAGCTCAAGGCTCAGAAGTTACCTGGAAAGCCAAGTTACCTCAAAAATTCGGGCTATTATACACTAATTATGGGGAACAGCTACCCCGAAATGTGGTCTACAGGCATTAAGGGATCAATGCCGAAGCAAAAAAAAAGCACAGCGGAACCGGCAGAGACAATCACACAGTAGTCGTAGGTGCTTTACAGAAATGATAGGGGTTACATAGGGATCATGTAGGGATCATACCAAGGTTATTTCAGGCTTATATAGGGATAATGCAGAAGAAAATGAGCACTACCATATTTTAAACATATATTGGGAGTCGGTTATGTAAGGCGGTTATGTAAGGCAACGGTAAATGACATGCAGCCTCTTGAACGTGGCTTCATCAGAATAGGCCACGCCACTCAGCCCATCCATTTCAGGCTAAGATGAGCATTGAGGGTGTACGGTGGGTTTTGGATGTAAAAACTTGTTCAGATTTAGGTTTGTTCGAGGCTAGGCGGTTTAGGGGTCGTGGTCTCACCATGTTGGAGCATGCACCCTTTTGCTCTTACGGGAACCGAGACGACAAAAGTTTGCTGTCGCACCAGACCCTGGACCCTAAACCGGTTTAGGGTGTAGGGTTTAGGGTTTGGGGTAGCCTAAACCCCTCCTGAACCTTAAACCCCTAAACCCTTAACCCCTTAACAGCCACTAAAATTATACCTCTGCTCACTCCGGCGAATGGGGATTTGAAAGTCATTAGGTAGAGGGTCCAACCTGGACTCGGGAATATTCTCCCCCAAAAGAAAAATGGGGATCATGGAAAAGAACATGGAAACGACTGTTTGGGAATTAGGGGTTTAGGGTTTAGGCTGGACACCCCCCTTCCCCTTTCTCAGCCAGATAGATTTTCTGGAAGGGTATGGAAAATGTTCGGATTCAGGGGGCCGTGTTAGACAAGACTGTTCTGGATCCAGAAAATACCAGGATCCTGACAACCCTCCATGGCAGCGCTTAATGGCAAAGAGCCATGGAACTCAGGCTTCCAAATCCTGCATTGACGTGAACTACGCGCACCTGCCGACCATGGGAAGTGCAGAAAAAGGAGCAGAACACTGTTACTGTAATTCACTGAGTGTTGCCACGCGGCAGGAAGGGAAAAGAAAATCCAAAGCCCCCAAGACGGAAACCTGAACTCTGTCTAAAACCTAAACCCCTCAATCCCAAAGAGTAGTTTCCATTTTCCCACTATCCATATACAACCCCAATATACAACCCCAATATACCTTTTCACAAGACGTGCGGCGCTTCCCAAGGGATGCCCCGAAGCATCGCAAGGGACAAGCTCCTGTCAAGATCCTTCTTGGGCAAGGCTAAGGTCCCCGAATTGTTGGGCCCCCGTACACATAAAGATGTACACATATACATGTGGTAGCTTCCTTACGCAGAGAGCCCCCAATATAGAACCCCAACTACTCTTTTCCCTCTTTTCCTTATTATAGGGACCTTAAAAAGGTACCCTAATTTTGGGGAACCCCCATATGGCACGGACTTCATGACAGGGCCTGGGTCTTCTTAGGGTTTCCTCAGGAGCCTAACAATAGTTTTCCTCGTTGTCAGGAACGGCTTTGTGAAATGAGAGCAAGGAGGAGAACCTTTCTGAATTGCCTGCGGCAATGTCAAATCTGCTTTGGGGCCTTGACCAGGAGATTGGGAACAATGGTTCCTTTAAAGAAGAGATGGCTTTGGGTGCTCAAACGAGAAGCCCTAGGGCCTGTACCCTTCACTTACTGGGGCTTAGTAGGGAATAGCGGAATATGTTATCCCGGGATTAAATTCCCTACTAACCACCAGTACCCTTAAGCCTCCCCAAAACCCTCCTCCGCGGGCTTTTTGCGGTCATCGGCATCCCCATCTGCCCACTGCAGAAGGACTTGCCCGTCGGCAAGGAATCCCTGCGTTTCATGCGCTGTACGGGGCAATGCTTATACTAGGGGTTAATAGGGAATAAGGGAGAACAAATAAGATATATATATATACACAAACGCAAATGTATATATATATATGTTACGTATAGGGCTTAGGGTTTAGGCCTTCGGGATGCACAATGATTGTAGGGCTTGGGGGTGATCAGTGTGAGGCTATGTTCAACTAGTGTCGAAGGATCATTGTAAAAAGGATGAGGGAGTGGCGCAGCAGTCTTGGGCGTGAACCCAGTTTAAGGTCCATATTGGGGGAACCTAATATAGCCCACGGGCCTTAATATTGAAAAAGAACATCCCAAACAGGGACCAGTAGTAATAGATTTTTATGGCACAGGGTAGTCAAGCCTCGCCACTCGCAGAAGTGCCAGCAAGCTCCCCCAGGCTAACATGGAACCCAGGAAGGCCCCTCATGAAAGCACACATTATGGGGCTTCTTTCTAGGCTGTCATGTTAGCTTGGGGAGGCCATGCAGGCAGCCTCTCAGGGTTTCAGGGCAGCCTGCAATGCTCTCCGTTATTGGTCACCGTAAGCGTATAGCGACCCTATGCCAATTGAACATCGGAGCTTGAATTTGCAGAATTTCCGATAATGCCGCTAGAAATCTTTCACCTCCTCCATGGGCAACGCACAATGAATGCGTCAAGGATTCAGGTACCCAGGGTAGTGCAGGTTTCTTCTCCAATGGCTGTGACCGACCTCTCGCAGGATCTACTGATCTGGGTAGTAGATCCTCTGTAGAAATCTCAAGTCCACACAGTGCCCGGGAGAGGCACACACTGACGATACTTATCCTACGGATCGCCACAGTTTCGACTGAAATTCTATGCAGCAACGGCGGCGGGTGCAGCGGGTGCGGCGGTGGCAGTGGCGGCAGCAGCAGCGGCCGTAGTGGCAATAGTTCCACCAGGATTTGAGCGGCAGGCACGCATGCAAGCGGAGCAAGTGCAGGTGGACAGGCAAGCAATGGTCTGTGGGTGGTCGTAGGGCGTGTGTTTGTGCTGGTCGTAACTAACTTTCCTGATGGTGATTGTTGCTTATTTGGAACGCAGCAACAGTAGCAGCAGCAGAGTAGCTGGTGCTGCGGAGAGGCGGCATTTGGCAAGCAGCGTTGAGGGCACGACTAGCAGCCCATGCCCCGCTTACCTGTTACAGTCCTACTTAAGTGGGTAAAGACAGAAGGACAGAAACCAATGCATCTATCGGATGTTCTCGCACTGCGCAGAACAGAAAACCCCGAAACCCTGTCCATGAAGTCTCCTTTGACGCACTGCCAAAGAGAATACACCGCAAGGCCGACTGTACCCTGAATGGTCTGAATCCTATCAACTAACCGAGGGTGAGAGCTCGCAGTCGGGCTTTAAACGTTTTAGGGTTCGGAGCGTGGGGTTAGAGGCCCGAATTCCGAGCTGCAAGCCCCAAACCTTGAAGCTAAGACCTCCCTCAGGTACTGACCGTGCTACTCGGTAACTGCTTAAAACTCAGCCATCCAGCAAAATACATTGAAAACACCTGCCACTGCTATACTCTGCCGTCTCTGGCACCCCGCTTGAAATTACAACTTCATCTGGCCATGACGATTGTGGTATGAGCTAGTCTAAGCTTCTAGTATCCCCGTAGATAACACCTGCAATACTCCCATATATAATCCCTTACATAACCCCGTGAAGAAATTGAGGCTATAGCTCGTATAGCTTGTGCCTCAATGGTGGCCGTGTAGAAGCTACCAGAGAGGTAGCGGGCCTCTTGCAGCAAACACAGTTGGCGATGCTTAGAGAATGTAAAAGAAAATGGAAACGACTATATCATGATAGGGTTTATATTGTAGCGATCATGGAAAAAGAAAAATGGAAACTACTATATTATATTAGGGTATATATATGGGTTGATTGGAAATTATCATAGGAAGATGACTTGGAAACTGGGTTGTGATGTTCTTTCTTGATTGGGAACCTGCAGGACTGAGGTCGGAGAAGTAGGCTTCAGTTAGGAATATCTATGGCCACGGTTAAGATGGCCTGGGGAGTTGCTCAAAGTCAGCTCAGATGTCGAATCCACTCGCCCAGCGGCCGCCGACCCCCCCCCCCATAAGAATTATCAACATGAAGACTTTCAAAAAGGGGACCCCAAGAAAATCCTCGCGCACCCCGCATCCTAAACCCCTAAACCCCGAAGCCGCAAAATCCTAAGCCCTCAGCCTTAAAATCTCTAAACCACGGTACCCCAGACCCTTGAACCCTAAAACCCTAGATTTCAGAACCCCAACATAAACCCAAACCCTAAGTCCTAGACCCTAAAACCTAAACCCTATATAACCCGTGATAGTACTTTAAATTGTATTTTCCATTATCCGACTATATCCCCTAAACTCTGAATCCCCAAAAACCTCGACAAGGGAAGCCTTGACGCGCTGGCCCACCGTGAAGCCACCGCGTTCCGCAATGTCGAGCTGGCCGTGCATTTCAAGGGTTTAGGGTTTCAGGGTTTAGGGTTTAAGGTTTGCGGCTATACTCTTTCAGAGCTTAGGTTTATCAAGGTTTGGGTTTTTAGGTTTCAAGGCTTTAGGGGTTTTAAGCTTTGGCTAAGAACTGGGAGTTTCCACAAAGTAGGGGCCCCTTGGAGGGGCATATCGGAGTCATGTAGGGATATACAGGAATGCATAGGAGAATACAGGGATTTCTAGAATGCAGGATTTTACCGTAAGAATGGAGAACCAAGTGGAAAGGATTATGGAAGATGAAGTGGACACTGGGATTATCGATTGTATAGTGTTTTTATAAGGGCTAGGGTTCTCAAAAATCGCGGGTCGCTTTTTGTGTGTCCTTTAGAAAGAGGGTCAAGAGGGTCTATGTTGGGACCCGTATTTTGGAGAACCCCCACTTGCGAGGTTCGGCACTATAGTTGGTACCACAATCCTGCCTGACCGAAGTAGTACTTGGGATTCTGCAATGTTGTGAATTCAACATTGTGGGGCTTCATGGTTCCTTTCCGGATGTGTCAGCGCCCCCATACTTGGCATAAACGGGATTATTTTTGTCCTGTCCCGCCATGTTCATCAAGATGTATAGGGACTGTACACGGATGACCTGAAGAGTTCAGAGCTTGAACATAAAGTCGTAACTCACTAGGGTCTCCGAAGTCTTTCCGCTATCTAGGTTTGTAATTCAAGGTCCACCAAATGCTTGAGGGAGTTGGTATAATGCCATCATTCGTTTAGAGCTTCAGTGCAGTTGCCTTCCTGATACCCCAAGGAAGACAAGAGGCCCACTGATGGATTTCGAGGGGAATCTGCAGGAACAAGGTCTCCCCCCCGGCACGCACCGGCAAGTAAGATCCCCAAGCTCTAATTTTTCTGGACGAAAATCAGATGACCTTCTCTTACAGAAACCCACCAAAAGGCTTAGAATGCCCAACAGCCTTGACATCAGTCCCTCACCCACTGGTGCCATAGCAATAGTAGTAGTCAAAGTAGTAAAAGTGATAGTAATGGTAGTGATAGTAAAGGGAATGGTAAGAGCAACAGCAAGAACAATAGGCATAATACCAGTAGGTGGATTATGCGTTTGCAATTGTACAGGGTTGATGCTTGTGGAGCGGAGGCCCACCAACAGTGAGACTTGTGCCGTTCTAAAGATGAGGTGTGGTGGTCTCTGGAACAAGGATCTGAAAACTTCGAGGGCATAGAGGAGGACTCTGGTGATAAAAATCCTACCAGGCATATAACATACACCACAGATTCCTACCAGGCATATGCAATCCACACATACACACACACCGTGAAGTCATCTGCGGCCCCAAGCCAACAGCAAGCATCCGAAAGCGCACTCCAAGGAAAATGGAATCCCAAATCGGGCGCTGTGTAGGTGCTCGCTCTATGATGACTCTGAGGAGCATTAGAGCAAAAACCTCAAACCCTTGGAAAACCCTCAGCCCCCTGTACCCCTACGCCCGCAACTGCAGATCGTGCCTTCTCCATCGCAGGTTCCTTCTTGACCTATGCATAGCTGAAAGCTCATTAGTCGAAGTAAAGTTTGGCTGCCATCCACTGATTATCCTTGGAAGCATGTGGGTGCACACTGGCCTGATTTTGCCTTCATTTGGAATATGTCCATTCCTTGCGTGGAGCAAAAAGCATCCTCTTTGCAGCAAGATGAGGAATTCCACCCCAAAAACACTTAGCACCATCCCTGGCGTGGACTCTGTAGGGACTTCCAAATATAGGTACGCTTCTTTCGGAGTCCCTACATGGCCCCACATGTAAGAAGGATGAAGATGTTGGGCCCCACATATTCCTGCACACAAACCAGCCAAGGACAGTCAGTCAGTATCGTGACAGCCTAGTGTGGAGACGAACTGTCTGTGTGTCTATGTCTGTCTGTCTGTCTGTCTATCTGTCTGTCTGTCTGTCTGTCTGTCTGTCTCTGTCTGTGTCTGTCTGTCTGTCTGTCTGTCTGTCTGTGTCTGTCTGTGTCTGTCTCTGTCTGTCTCTGTCTGTCTCTGTCTGTCTGTCTGTCTGGCTGGCTGGCTGGCTGTCTGTCTGTCTGTCTGTCTGTCTCTCTGTCTCTCTGTCAGTCAGTCTGTCGGTCTGTCTGTTTGTTGCTGTTGCTATTGTTGTTGTAGCAGCTGCTGCAATTGCGCTGCGGTTTTGGTCGTTGTTGGTCTTGGTGATAGCCGCAGCATCCCTATGAATTCTGCAACCGAAATCCAAATCCAATGTGCCACGGCCAGCATGCCCAATTTGGCAGCAGGCTTCTTGTGCCTGGCTTTTAAATACTGAAGCCTCATCCAGAGAGCCCATGATATCTTTAGAACCTGACCGCAAGCACTAACCTTAAGCCCTGCATCCCCTAATCCCAACATCCCAAATCTCAAGGCCTGCCATCCTCCAAGTCCAGAACCCCAAACCCCAACCTGCGAACCCTTTGACTGAAGTCCTAAACTTCATACAAGCCCTGACCCCAAATGCCCGCCCGGCACCCTTAACACTGAACCCACTCTATGGCCTTAGCCCTGACCCTTCATCCCAGACCCGGTACCCCCAATCCGGGTGTAGTTGGCCTCAGCTATCCCCGCGTAAGCCCAACGAAAAGGACATCTTGGAGGACAGTTTACGGGTGACGGAGGACCCATATGGGGGATTCCAAAATTACTTGGTGGCAGGAGTCCCGATAAAGGATTCAGTATTTTGGGGTCCCCTTACTAAACTACCACATTACAACAAAATCACCCTAAACCCTAAACCCTAAACTACCACATTACAACAAAATCTCAACACCAAGAGGACCAAAGGCAGCCTCCTCATTGGCAGGGGCTGGTGTAGCCTCGGCCACCCGCGAATCTTCCTGCATGAGGCGGGCTTGTATCAAGAAGTGGAAACAGATTATGTAGGGATTACGGGCCTTCTGCTCAATATTTGGGAATTCTGCTGGATGTATGGCTTAGATCTCAAGCTTCAGGATTTGAGGTCTTTGGTGGAAAAGATTTCGCAACATAAGGATAGCCCAGAGGATCACGAGTCGAGGTAGGTACCACCTTACAACTGAACCAGCGAGGGTTTAGGGGGTTTAGGGTCTAGGGCTTAGGGGTTTGGATTTAGACACGCGCATCGCTCACAGCAGGCACGGCAAAGACTGTAGAGGTCAGGATTTAAGATGTAGGGTTTAGCGTTTGAGGTTTAGGTTGTTTAGGTAGGGTTGACGGTTCTCAGGCGACCTCACAGATCGGGGTTGAGAAGGGCTGTCATAGTCAACTAAATCTCCTGCCGCCGAAAAATACACTCCCACCCCTAATGCTAATACTGAAAACTCCCCCCTCAGATGATAGTAGTCTGTTAGGAATATCTCCTTTTGGGGGGTGAAGGGGCGCCCGACACTTATTTTCAGCCTCGTCCAGAAGACCATCACTTCAATGCCCGTTCATGCAGCAGTCACTCTAGCCGAAACTCCTATACTCCCCCTTAAGTAGATAGAATATGGAATTGCCCAATATCATAATAGGATCCCCATATACCCCATGTTCTATTCTCAGCCTTTAACCCACTAAGCTTCATTGTTGCCACTAGTGCTATAAAGCTGGAAATGTTAGTCGAAAGCTGGGCGTTTGGAGCTTGTGTAAAGGATATGGTAAGAGTGTGTATTTTTTTGTTGTCTGGTCTTTTTTGTTGTTTGGGCTTTTCGGGTGTTATTTTTTTTGCTGTTTGGGCGGGGGGCGTGTACTTTTTTTTGCT
>CAJNIZ010046840.1:17674-31908 GCA_905231905.1 Symbiodinium pilosum | reverse complement strand
AAAACACGTGTTTTCAGGTATGTTCACAACTCCAGGCCCCGCAGCGCACCCTTCTGGAGGGCAAAATAAACACCCCTAGTGTCCCCGTTTAGAACCCCTATAGTATAGTACCCTACAAAATCCCCTGCAACCCGCCCTATAAGGAGTCTAGAGCCTGAACCCTATATCCCTTATATAGCCCGCTCTAAGGAGTGTAGACTGGAGCTCATATGGGTATATAGTATACGCTTAGGCCCACTGCGCTTGTCCAGGAGCCGTCGGCAACCTCCGCAGGAAAAGATGCGCTTGTGCTGCATTGAAAATGTAAGGTTTGGGTTTCGAAGGTTTTAGGGTTTTGGGTTTAGGGGTCTAGGGCTTAGGGTTTTAGGCTGCGGGTTCAGGAGGACTCCAGAAATGTGGGGATATTTTGCCTTGAGCTTGAAAGTAATGATTCCGCGTAAGGATCGAAGCGTGGGAACCGGGGCTTAATCCGGCTCTTGGACTGCCTAAATCAATGTCAGTATTGTTGGAAGTTCTTTGACATATTCTAAGCCATAATTCTGCAAGGAACCCAGGACAATCATATTCGTAATTTTTGAAGCTTGTACATTAGCTCTCAAACATCGATGTCTCAGCATGAAGCCACCTGCCTAGTTCCAATTGCCGCCCACTCCCCAACTCGCCTACGTAGGAACCCTACCGCTATGGGCTATTCGACCCTAGGGGTATCTTATTCTACCCTTATTGGGGTACTGATAGGGAATCTTAGGGTCTAATAGCCCATAGTGGTATGTTTTGAACTAAGAGTAAACCAAAGCAAGCCCAAGGGCAGGACTTTTAACCGTGTCCTTAGGGGTTACTGGGAGGGCGCACTCTTGTTGGATCTTTTTGAAACGGGATCCTGAACAAGTCACCCTGAAACTGAATCAGTCGCGGGGGCCAACGTGATTCAACAGGGTTTCGGGCACACAGAGACACCCCACCTGCGATAATTGTTCAAAATCACTCTTCCCAACATGGCCCATAAAGCAGGCTCGCATTCAATTAGCCTTTCCATGTTCCAAGGACACGTGTTCCCAATGATAGAGGATATAGAGGTGTTATATTAGGATAATGGAAAATGAAATGGAAACTCCTACATTATAGTCTGGTATATACGGGGTTCTATGAGCACAATGGAAAAGAACATGGAAACTAACAAGACCTCAAACCCTAAACCCCAAACCTTAAACCCTAAACTCTAAACCCCTTATAACAACCCCCCATGTGCCTCCATCCCCATGGGGTCATCTGAGCCACCATCGCCGTGCCGGGCATTGTCCTAAGGATCTTCAGTTCCCGAGCTATATACATATATATATATAGGGTTTAGGGTGAAGGGTATAGTATAGTATAATATAATATAGTATAGTATAGTATATTGGGGATATATAGGGATAATGAAAAAGAAAATGGAAACTACTGTATTATATAGAGCCATATAGGGATTATATAATGATCGTCAGTTCCCGAGCTCCCAAAGAGCAATGACCAGTTTGCGGGCGCCAGGATGCGCTATTAGTCCTTACAAGTTGGGTACTGCCCCCACCCAGTAACAGTGAATATTAGGGGTCCTATTAAGGGCTATATATAACCATATCATAATTATTATCCAACTGCTACTGAGGGCGGGCAGTACCCAACTTATAAGCCCCTTAATCCTACTCTTAGTTGGGTCCTAATAGGGGATTATAGGATCCAACTGCCCATCCTGGTGGGGCGGGAAGTGCTGCAACCAAACGAATTAGCCGCCACATTGAGCTAGAGTTATGGAAGATAAGAAGACGCCGAGGATCTACGTAAGGTGGTGGGATTCTAAACCCTAAACCCTAAACCCCTAAACCCTGAGCCCTAAACCCCTGAACCCCTAAAGCCCTAAACCCTAACTGCACAGCTATGCTCAAATCAACTCCATGGTTCGGCTGTGTGACCGTGTAGCCAGATAACCCCAAAGGGTCCATGTAGCTATTCCTAAGGTTCCAAGTACGTAATAATCATATACTTACCCAAAACCCGTACTATAATTCCTATTACCCAAATCTCAAGTACTTAGTTATTGGGTACATGGACCCCCTGGGTATACAGTATATACTTGCGCCCCGAACTAGGTATATGGCAAACCCTCTGACCCACAAATATGTACTCGATTCCTACATGGACCTTTTTGGAAACTTTCCAAGCCTTGGCCAAAAACTTCAAGGATCCACACGGCCGGATGCAGGTGCTTAGTCGAAGGAATAATCTGAGAATGGGAACGGGAAAACAAGCTAAACAAGAGAACTTATCATGCGATCCTGCACCCAGCTGGCCTTCGTCCCGAAGTCCTGAACACAGGGAGTTTCAATCCCTTTCGTATGCCAACCATCCGAGGTCTAACATCTACACCCGGCTGACTGCCAGTCCTACATCCCTACACCCTACGCCCTACGTACGCCCCTAGAAGTGCCTACCCTAACTCCCTGTAGCTCCCAGACGTCCCAAATCCTGAAACCTCGAGCCCCAAGCCACAATATAACCCCACTTTCCACTTCACTTTGGAAGTATCTTTTCCGTTTGATTGCCCCTTCTTGCCTTCCAACGCCATCCCTAAAACTAAGCCATGCGCCCCCAATCTTGCTTGCCTTTGACCATCCCTAAACCCCAAACCCTGAACCGCGTACCCCCAAACTTGCTTGCCTCAAACCACCCCTAAGCCCTTAACTCCTACACCCTAAACCCTGAGACCTTTAACCCTTAATCCCCCTTAACCCTAAACTTTTAAACCCTAGACCCTAAACCCCTAACCCCTAAACGCCTAAACCCCATAACCTTAACCCCTAAACCCTAAACCCGAAACGCTGTACCCCGAGACTTGCTGTCAAGGGGCTTTGCCACGTTGCCTTGCTGTGGTGGAGGCTGCGAACGCCTGTCCAACCTTGGGGGTTTAGGGTTTCAGGTTTAGCGTCTTGGGTTTAGGGTTTGGGGGTTTAGGGTTTAGGGGTTGAGGGTTTGGGGGTTTCGGGGTTTAGGAGTTCAGGGTTTAGGGGTTATGGTCTTAGGGGTTCAGGGTGTAGGGGAACACTTAAATTCCTTCATGGAGGTTAGTCCTCCAGATTTGAGGGATTCGGAAGCCCTATAAATCCCTATAATCCCCTGGAACATCCCTATAGATCCCCTTATAAGCCCCTTAAAGGTACAACCCTAAGCCCTAAACCCCTAAACCCTAGACCCTTTCAGCCCCTTAAAGGTACCCTTAATTTAGATCCCATTGGGTTTGGGGTTTTTAGGGTTGTTGGGGATATCAGATCGTAGAGCTAGGGCTCTCCGAGTTGGGCACGTTGAGGCTTTCGGGCTTAGGACTAGGGGTTTAGGCTTTACTGTTGAGGACGAATATATTAGAATATGGTAGATATTGGGGTTATATCAGGATAATGGCAAGAAAGTGGAAACTTCAAGGGCTATAGAGGTTACATAGGGATTATAGGGTGTGTGTATATATATATATTGGGGTTATATAGGGATAATTGGAAAGAACATGGAAACTACTATTTAGGGGTTAGGGGTTCAGGGGTTTAAGCTTTAGGGGTCACCCCAGAGTGCCAGGTCACCAAACAAAACCGAGGAAGCCTGGCAACTACTGGCAAAGCAGCCAACCTGCGATGTTTAGGGTTTAGGGTTTAGGGCCCTGCTTAAAGTATCATGCTTTTCAATGCCTGGCTTGTACTAAAACAACTGCACACAGGGCTAGAATTTCACAAGGCAACCCTTTGGGTGAGAAGAACCATGAAAAATGACACACAGAAGGGATAACGTACGGACTTGGCCTTCACAAAGCTATCATAGCAACTCCTCCATTATCCGTAGCCCCGCTAGATATCTCAGACCATAAGCCCTGAAGCCTGCCTAATCCTCAAAAGTACTTTTGTTTTGAGCACCTAACATTGTTCTTCAAAGAGAATGAGCCCGCAAAAAGCCAAGCAACTATACCCACCAACCAATGGGGTGTCTAGGTGTAAAGCCTGATACCCCTAGCTTGGCAGAAAAGGGTCGATGCATTTGGGGTTTACTCATAACTGAATTTACCTACAGTTCAGGAGCCTTAATCTTAATCCATTGAGTACCAGGTATGACCCGAGCACAGGCAAGGCTTTGGTAAATTCTTAGTGCCGAAGCCCTCACACACGCGAACCCTTTACCATAACTTACTGGTGGTTCGTAGGGAATAACGGAATATCATCCCTGGAAATTTGGGCTTCAGGTTTCGTCTTAAAACCCTGTGAATCGAATAGGGGCGCTGACACGACAGGAGCCGTCCCCAAGGGCTTCGCCAAAACCTTCGCATACTGTCATGTGGGTCACACATGGGCGTGATTTTAGGGAGCAGCCATACAGGTGCGAGCCATTTCTTCGGCTCGGCATCCTTCTTTGGTTTAGAGTGCAGGCTTTCTCTCTCTCTCTCTCTCTCTCCCTCTCTTTCTCTCTCCATCCGCGCCTGAAAGACTGTGTAAGCTTGGGGGAGGCCAGGATTACTGTATGCTGCAGAGGCTCAGTGAAAATGTATGAGGGGAGCATAAAAGAGTATATGCGGCTGTACTGTGGTAGTCTGCGTATCTGAGGCCTTCAACTAACCAAGGTACTAGGATAGGGTTTAGGGTTTAGGGTTGAGGGTTTAGGACTTAGGGCTTAGGATGGCTTAGGGTTTAGGGGTCCAAACATGTTGCACTCCGGCAATTGTCTAATCACCTGGCCGGTTCCAGCTAGCTCACGCATCACAAAATGAGAACTCCATCTTCAAAGAAGGTATGTCTAACTTCCCTTGGAATACCAGTCCTGGTAGTCACCAAGATGCATAAGTACAACAAAAGTCCATTGGTTTAAGGACACAACTTGTTGGTTTCAGGCGTTGCCTGTGCTGTGTCCAAGCCTTCTCACAGACAACTGAGGGGCGAAATTGCGATAGCCCCCTTTGGGTCCCACTATATATGGAAACCCTCAATGTACTCTAGACCATGAACCCTAAGCCCCAAACCCTTGAACCCTACACCCTTAAACCCGCAAGTCCTAAAACCTGAACCCTAAAAAGCTAGAGCCTTCGATCCTAAACCCTAAAAGCCGTGAGCCAAAGCCCTGAAATCCGAAGCCCTTCGATCCTAAACCCTAAAGCCGTGAGCCATAAAGCCCTGAAATCCTAAGCCTTGAAGCCTCAACCCTAAAGCTCTGAACGCCTTATAACCGCAAGTCTCACTCAACCCTTAAGCCTCAAACCCTCAACCCCTAACCTTCGCGCCTTAGGCCCTCAACCCTAAACCGCTTGAACCCTGAACCGGTCCCGCCTCCTCGGCCTTCTTCAACTTTTCCCCCAGCTCACCTCAAGACGTGCATTACCCACATAGAAACAAGAACATGGAAAATACAATGGAAAACGGATGTGTAGATCGGCTTATAGGGTCTATAGGGTATGTAGGCTTTCGGGCTTTACGGTTTGGGTTCCGGGGGTTAGTTGCAAAGGGCTTAAAGTATAAGCATTTAGGTTGTGCTTGCAAAGCCCTAAATGCTAAACCCCAAATCCCCAACACTGAACCCCACGGGAGGACAGAATCTTCCTGATGCTCAGGCTTTATGATATAGGGTATTTATAATATTACAGGGGTTATATCAGGGGTCATTGAGCGAACCTGAGACTACAAAGGAGGTACGGCTATGGAATTCGTGTGGGGTTCTGTTCGGTGCGAGGCTCAGAGCAAATCCTTGATCCCATGGATGCCAGGGTTGGCAAGAGGGATGGAGCCCAGCTGCATCTGTAGGGTTTAGGGTTTATAGGGTTTACGGTTTAGGGTTTACGATTTAGGGTTCACGGTTTAGGGTTTAGGGTTTACGGTTTAGGGTTTACGGCTTAAGGTTTAGGGTTAGGGATGGATTCCATGTTTTTATGACTCCAGGTATGGGGCATAGGGTTGGGGACTACGAAAGCTTGTTGAAAGACTATAGTCCCTGAAGTAGATAGAATATGGCTTTGGGTATAAATTAATAAGATCCCCATAACCCGATATTCTATCTACTCAAGGGGGACTATAGCTGAATCCAACGTTTACGGAAGCCACTGCTAGGGAGAATTGTGAATCCATGTAAGCCGCCGATGTTCGAGAAACGGTGTATGGTGAAAAGTAGATAGCATATGGGGGGTATCTGCCGATCATATTATAATATAATCAAAGCCATATTCTATCTACTTAAGGGGACTATATACAAAGATTCGTGACTCACATGCCAACTAAGTAACAATAAGTAGAATAGTCATAATAAGATCATGATAGTACATAATGATGGGAACAGCACTTTCAGAAATGACAAGGGGTCCAGACATGCAGGCATCATGGTTTTCAGAGTGAAGGAGACCACGACAGCTCGGTGCCTAAAGTGCTCGGACAACTTTATTGCATGATGTCCTGGCTCCGCTTCAGGAGCCCCCATGCCTGAACCCTAAAACCTAAAACCTAAACCCAGACCCTTAAGTCGAAAGCCTAGAAGTTTGGAATCCGCGCCCAGGTCAGTCCTAAGTGCATCTTTAAAGTCGTCTCTACACTCCAGACCATGAACTTTGAATCCAAACCAAAACAAATCCGAAACCCTTTATCAATCAGAGCCCTTTCCTCCTTGAGCCCATACGAACCCTGAAGGCACAAGAGTTTGGGATACACCCTACAACCTAAAGGCTATGATTGTTGTCATTTATGATCAATTCCTCAGGCCTCAAGCGGCGCCTGCTCTGAGTTCATACTCCCCAGCTGGCCATTATGGAAACAACATGTCCCCTTCATTTTCCCTTGTAAGCCTACAGGAACCCGAAGAACTTCCCCCGAAGGACCTTCAGATCAACCCTCATTCTGGACCCAAACTATTATATTCCTCATTATAGGTACCCCCCCAGAAGGTATTCTTAACTTTGGGAAGCCCTAAACCCTATACATCCCTATATACCCCCACATAACCCTGTCTAACCCCTCCTTATAGAGCTGAATATAGCCCAAAAGGCCTTTATTCTACTCCTGGGGTTCAGGTATAGCCGAAGATAGAAAGCACAAAGCACCCAGACTCCGACTGCTGAGGTGCTCCTTGTGTTCCTGGTCCAAGGTTTAGGGTTTAGGGATTAGGGGTTTAGGGGTTCAGGATTTAAGGTCTAGGGGTGAGGGTTTAGGGGTTTAAGGTGGTTTCCGGTTTACGGTTTAGTGTCGGTACTGCCATAAGTGGCATCTTTGTGTATTAGTCTGGCCATTCCTTTTACATCCCTTGTAGCGTTTGAAGCGGAGTGGTCCAAATGGTGGGTATGAAAAACGAAGGCTTGCTTGGTAACTAGCTCGAGCCAGTATTTGGCTGGGTGCCCTCTGGATTTGGACTTTGAGAATTTAATTCTGTCCGTTTAGCCTGGGGAAAAAACTACATGGTGTAAAGGTCGATTAGGCGGAGTGGTCATGGCTTTTGCTAAGAGCTTAAACTGTTGTGAAAGAATTTGTTGAGAGGGCAAAGTGGGCTCGTGGGCTGCTTTCCAGACGGTTAGGGTTTAGGGTTTACCTAGAACTTCCGATGACATGTTTATTTCTGTGCTTCAGAATTTTTGTTCGTGACTCTGGCATCTACCTAAAAACGCGTGGGATTGAAATTTCATCTCGTGACGGGTTTAGCTTCTTGGGGTAAGAGTGAAGGGTTGCAACAATGAAATGCCTTGGCAACCCAGATGCTTAAGGTAATATCCCCCAGCTAAACTCCAAAAAACACCCTCCGGATCGCGAGCTGCACCTCTTCGGACAGAGGATGCTGGGAGCCCAGCTTTTTTCCATCTAGCCAAATTCACGGGCCCAAAGTCTCTGGTACAGAAGGAGGGAAACACGCATGGTCCTGATGGCTGCCGTAACTGTAGCTGTCCTTCTGCTGATACGAGCAACCTTTCCAATAAAGTCTTCATCCTGCCAACATTGCATACCTAAGATGTTCGGGGATTGTGCTCAAAGAAAAGTATTTCAGAGTTTGGTTATCATCAGCGCCCACACGAGCAAAAGGCTTTAGAATCATAATGCAAGCTTCATCTCGGGTTCCATATCATCGGGAGTTCCATATCGACTTGAATTTGGAGATCCCGCCTTGTAGGCTCCAGAAAACGCAGAAAAATGCAATACGATTATGTTGTACAGAATAGAAAAGTATCATCAAGATCTTGCCTAGCTACAGGATGTGCAGCTGCATGTGCACTTTCGGCTTTACCTTGTAGAGGCACCATCGACGCTCATGTGTATGGAAAGCAAGTGACCCGGCACCTTCCTCAGTCTTTTAAAAGTTCAAGCTATCCCTGAACAATCTTAGCAAAATCTTCTAGACTGATATCTGCATCCAAATCACCATCATAGACCAGCCATGCTGTACTATCCTTCTGGCCTCTTGCAGGGGTATCCACATAGCATGCTGCGATAGGCCCTTGAAGAACGCATTCGTATTCTGGAATGTCCATTGGAGAAGCTCGTAAAGACCTCTATCTCCAGCAGCCTTAGTTACAGCCAAGCCCGTAACAACATGGGTAGAATTGATGGACCATATATAACAAACAAATACAAACTCACTAGACTTGGAAAACTAATCAGTTAAGTATCCACCCTTTCACGTCCCCCCGGCCTGGTAAGTTCATCACCCAACCATTGGCAAAGCAAGACAGTGTCCCACCCTTTGCCTGCCCCCATGGGAAAATTCTGCAACCTTAGCTGATAATAAAAAGTTTCCGATAGATTTTTTACTAATCGATCCATATCCAACACAACAAACCTTTAAACAACTGCTCCACTCAGGTGGGGCGCGTCTTCATCTTAAACTTCAAGAGCGTGAACGTATCGAGGCTGGATGATTTTCCATGATCCCGGCACCATTGTACGAAACGATCATACAAGACATCTAGTTTATCCTGCGTAGACCTTCCTGGTACCACAGATAGCCTTGCAAGTAAGATGATTGACGAAGTTGTTAAAGTAGAGCCAACGCCTTGAATAGCAAAAGTATGCGCGGGGTCCGTTCGGATTCTCCAAGGATCATCACCTCCTGGGATCTGCCGTAGAGGACTGCATAGATTCTTCCAGGGCTCTTCAGCAGGATCATCTCTAGACCAAGTACGGATCGCGGAAGTAGCAGAACAGTTGTACCAGTCCTGCAGAATTGAATGTAAATGAAATCGCCATGGCAAAGTACTGTGACTATTCTTTATATAATACAAAAGTGTTTGCATGAAGTCCTCCTGCTCACACATATGGCAGATTCTGGTTGAACTGAAGCCCGTCTCCAAGCAGAAAGCTTTCCGGAGCCACACCCAGTCTCCTTTGCAACCCAACCATGCCATGCGAAAGTGATACTCTTCACCTTCATGAACAACCTTAGAGAAGGGCGCAAGCTGCAGGACTTCTTATTATAGAGCTAAGCTTTGCGTGAGACCACATGGTGCATAGGAGGCGCACTCAAACCATTTGAAAAGAGCGATTTGCAATCCTCAGCAAGAGTCTCCAGCAACCGAAAAATGGTTGCATCACCATTGTAACAACGGGCAGGAATGAGGGTGTACAGAAGCCGCGAGCAGAACGAATGCCTTGGGATTTAATATGTCTAAACCAACAGGATGCTATTGTACAGGTTCCAGGCAGAAAAATAATGGGTTTACTTACCATGAAATGAAAAGATATTTCTGACTTGGCACCCACTCTCGTTGAGCCTCTCCTTCCCAAAGTGACTGAAGAGCCCCTGGAAGCTAAGCACCATCACAGGCTGTTTCTGGCGGCCTCTGCCCTCGTCTCCGTGCAGGAAGTACGGAAGGGTGCATGCCCGGTTTAGATTTTCAGTAAAGATTGGATGGGATGGGTCCACTTTTTCATATAAATCCCAAAACTCCTGAAGGTCCATTTGCCACCTTTGCCTTTGGGAGATATGGTGTCCTTGCAAAAGTAAAGACCCTCCTTGCTTCTCCATGATGTAGCGCAGCCAGCTAGAGAGTGGGATGATTGGCCAGGGAATGGTTTTAATCTTTCGGGAACGGGCGTGTCGGATGCTAATGTGCGAATACTTGATCTCCACTTGCAGCGTGAATCTGCTATGGCTCAGAAGCCTATGAAGATTTCTGCAGATGTTCGCATCCGAAGAGTTTGCGCATTTGGCCAGCTGTTCTAAAACATGGTCACGGACATCTGTCAGGGCCCAAAACAAAAACAACTAGACTACCCTTGACAAAATAAAAACAACTAGACTACCCTTGAAGCAACTTTGGGACTAGAGGCCTCTTCTCACTAACTTCTTGCTGACTTTCTTCGCTAGCCGGCAAGTTCGCGCGGCCGAATCAGCCTAGGCTTCTAAAGGGTTTGCAAATACTGCAGGGCTTGAACGGATTGGATTGTTGTAAGATAACACAGATTCATAGAGTAATAATATTAGTACAATTCAAAAACAAAGATGGTAGTAATACATATACGATTTGGGCTAAACAAGTTGCAGACCACCCGAAAAAAGATAAAACCAAAACACAACACACTACGTTAACCAATCGTCTGACCCTAGGTATATAAGCTACAAATTGGTAATCCCCAGCCTACTACAACAATGCGTTCGATTGCCTACACAAAAGATTTTCGGACTTGACAAATATTACCCTGGAGTTCTTGGAACTTTCAGAATCAGTTATACATTTATAGGAAGTTACCCCAATGAAATAAAAAGCAGTCCTACTTTGAAAGTCTAGGACCCCGGTTGCCAAGCCCAGCAGGAGCTCTTCAACGAATCCTTCAGCAGATTCATCGTCATCATCAGGACCTTGGCCGGCTGAACAAGTTCAAAGGTTGAGGGTATAGGACGTAGGGCTTTACTAGCGTCAAGTGGAAGCAAGTAAGTTCATGGCAGTCGTCGAAACATTCAACATCATAGCCTGCACTCAGGGGTGTTAGCAGACAAATTTTTCTCAGACCGTTTACGCAAGTATGAGAGCAGCATGCGAAAAGGGCAGAAAACTTTTTTCCTGGCGCTTTCCCAACAGTGCCAAATCGAATTTGATGTTCCCAGCTTGCTTCGTGCTGTCATAACAACACACAGACTGATCATGAAATGCTTCTTCTCGCGATTATCATCTAGGCAAGTTTAGAAATCCATCGCTTGCAATCATCATCAGTCATCGCGAGCTTTCTTGTTCTTGGTCTTGGCGGCAGCTTTGCTAGCCTTTGGCTTTGCGGCATTTGGGGCGCTTTTCGCCTTTGCCTTGGCCTTCCCTTTTGGTGCAGAGGATGGCGAGGATCCTCCGGAAGTCTTGCCAATAGTCCTTAGTCGGTTGCACTTTTCTAGTTTGGCCGCACTGGGCTAAGGATTCGCAAAACCATATAATGTCAGCATGGGGTCTTCGCGCGAACTACAAAGTTGTTGAGGGCAAGGTCCGACTTGGTGCAATCGATGTAGATGCTCAGAGCATCTTTTTTGAACCTTCAACAAGATCATAACCTCAATGATTTTCTCGCATGCCCTTGAGAGATTATGCTTGCAGGAAACAGAATCCTGCCTCTGGATCTCGTCATCATCACGAGAGCAGGCTGCCGAGGCCTGCAGATTCACAAGCCTCTTGTAGTTGTCGTTCATGTCCTTCAAGCACTTGCCCACATTGCTCCCAAGCCTGAGAGATACGTGTGTCTGAGCTCAAGACGACAATCTCACATCCACACGAAACAGGGTCATCAATTATACTTGGGATAAGGGGCTCCACGGCCTTGTTGGATGGCTTGCCGCCATGACTTTTCTGGAGTTTCTCCTATCACATGGAAATTGATTGGCTGCACAGGTTTCTGGCTTCTTCTTTTCACCCATCCTCAAGACATAGAATGACTTTGGGGAATTAGGCTGATATATAGGACCGATAGGCATCTTTGCTCCTGCGTAGCCTCCGCATTATCGATCTTCTTCCCCAGGACAGCAATGTAGGATGGCAGCAGTGACAATGGGGAGGTGTTCTGCTGCAGGGAAGGGAAACAAAGCCTGAGTACAGGGAATGAAGCTTACAGGGAATATTTACACATGTAGGAAGATGCAGCAGCTCACAACTTGATGTAGCCCGAGCTTCTTGAAGGATGCGCCAGCCTGCGCGGTAGCTTCAGCATCGTTGGTCTGTTCAGCCTTCCCTGCATCGTCATTGAAGAAGCTTTCGTTCTGGGCATCCAACAGGGAACACTCAGGGTCCTAAGTTCCAAGCAAAACATGAAGAGGCAATGATGGGCAGAAGAGCAATGAAGCAGTCCAGTTCATGTAGCTGAGGCACATCCATACTGAACGAGCTCTCGAAGCTAACCCTGTTCCCCGATTCCTTTACCTTCGTCCAATCGAACTCATAAGGAATATCAGCTTCCTCAGCCCCATGAATCACCGATTTCCTCACCAATCCTCGCGGCCTTGCCCACTCGAAGGCGTGATCGGCCATCGCCCTTGCAGAGAAATTCAGGGGTGGAGGCGCAATTTTGGGCAGGAGTTTTCGCAGGGTTTCTGGATAATCTTCATGCAGCTGAGAAACTTTGTGTAATGCCTTTCCTGCATCAACCGCTCTTTGGTACAATATCCGCCACCCTCTTTCTCGACCTTCTTTTGCTCGTACCAGCGCTGAAGTACCCCCTCTACCTTCTTGAAATCCCCGTGCTCGAGCAGGAGCTTGCGAAGTTGCTCTCCTAAGCCATAGAGATTCTGTGCATATAAGATGACTGTGGGATTTTCTATTGCTGCCGGCTTTGCATATCAAGAACATGATCTAAAGAACAGGATTAATCTAGGTCATGCTAAGGAGGGCAGGCAATACTGATAGAACACGAACGACCGTAAAGTATTCTGCAATTCTGTGGGCGGTTGGGTGTTGATTGATATTGGTAAGGCTCGCCCATCCGTGGTTTTGCCCATCTCCAAAATCCTGGGACTGCAGTTGATCTCACCCTTGGAGTTCGGCGTAAAGTGCCGCCGCACCCTTAATCGAAATGCCCAGAATGAAGGTTTACATATGCAGACAGCAAGCAGCAAACAACAACCAAAACCGAGACCAAGTGACCTCCAGTAGCCCTCCGGCTTGGGAGCAGTCACTGCTTTCTTGGGTTGGCGCATCTCTTTGGGTCCGAACAATTGCCTTTTCACATCCACTGAGCCAGGGCTTCTAGATGCACTTGCGGGAGTGCAGGTTCGGGGTCTTTTCTTGGCCTTGGACTTGGGGGTTGCTGAGCCGCGGGCCTCGGGACTATCATCAATTTCTATAGGGCGTTCCGGGGGCGTTGGGGCAACACTGGAAAGCTTGCCCGGGGTCTTCTCAATAACAGTGGGCGTCGCAGGAATGACATCATCATCATCATCCTTCCAGCATTTAGAGGATTGCTGAAGCATCTCCTGTGTCTGTGAGAGTCGTGGCTTCGCATCTTCCAGGGTTTGCTTGTCATTTCCGGGCACGTGCTCACCACTGGATGACGCCATTGAAGGGGCACCTAGGGGATAGGAAAGTCTTGCATCCCAACCATTTATCTTTATCTTTTCTACTTTGCAGAAAGCAATCTTGGGTTGACTGATTAGTGGCCCACGAAACCTTGCTAGATAGAAGTGAAAGAGGGACACCTGCATGATAACTTATAACAATGAAGAAGAACCCTGGAGCTTGCCTGGTATCATGCTTGGCACCGGCTTCGCACTCTCTTTTGCTAGCTGCTTCTGAAGAGCTGCAATATTGGCTTGCGCAGCCTCAACCAGAAAGAGTTGTAGATTGAGTAGGCTTATATAGAACAACAAACACAGAAGACATTACACATGTTTCGCAGACATTTTGCGGACTAGGTTCCAAAATCTCATCATCAAGATCTTCGTCAGCGCATGAAGCAGCCGACATGTCAGACCAGGATCTTGCTACCATTGCAAGACCGTCGTGTAAAGTAGCTAGGGAGGCCATCTTACCAAAAAACTATGAGGAGGAAGCAGAGAAGACACCGCACAGTGGAAGCAGCAACGAAAAACCTACATGGTCATCACAGACAAGCAAGACATTCTTTTTCTCGGGGAACGAAGACATCAGCAGTCTCTCCAAGAAGATCCGCAAAAGCTCCTTAGCAAGCAGATGGAAGCCACAACAAAAGCGCGCAACTTTCAAAAAGTGCGTGTGACATGCGAAAAACGCACGTGACAAAACCCTTCACATACGGATTTTCAAATTGCGCGAGAGTTGCGGG
>CAJNIZ010046840.1:0-10095 GCA_905231905.1 Symbiodinium pilosum | reverse complement strand
GCTCCGGCTCAGGCTCGGGCTCGGGATCGGGTTCGGGTTCGGGTTCGGGATCGGGTTCGGGTTCGGGTCCGGGTTCGGGTTCGGGTTCGGGATCGGGTTCGGGTTCGGGCTGGGCTCGTAATGCTTGGAAACTATGATGGAAATCTCAGGACCTATTATGGAAATCTCAGGACCTGTTATGGAAATCATAAATAAACCAACCGTTCTTCTAAGCGGCCTTCCGTTTATCTAGGAGCTTACGGAAGAGGTGGGCTTTGGTAGAACCCAGTCATTGTTTCAAGGCCCGGGCTACTCATCACCAAAAAACAATACGCGTAGACCAGCCACAGTCATACTTACGGAGGTATGACGTATATGACGGGGCTATAAACTACAACACTTGCCCTGGGCCTTCAATGCCACCCAGTCGACCACGGACCCCAAACCGCAAACCCACCAATCAAGACTAACAGAGAGCGGCCTCATCCTTAGCATCCAGGCTGTTGATATTGCCTCAATCAAGTCAAGCCGCTGGGGTGAATATTCTTACTGTGATTATTATGACGATTCGTATTTCAATATTCGAAAATAACTACTGTTACTGCGGTTCTCAATAGTATTACTATCATTACTAGCATTATTACTATTACTATTACTACGACTGTTCTTATTCATACTACTATTCTTATTCTCATTGTATGGTAGTTTCCCAAAAGAAGGGGACCCCAATACAGACCTCCAACTACTAGAGTCCTTATTATAGGGACCCCCAAAATGGTATTTTGGGAAACCCTCAACCGTATAAACTCCTATATAACACAAGTTTCCATGTCATTTTCCATTGTCTTTTCCATTTGATTCTCCATTACAGGGGTAAAAGGTACCCCAAGTTTTGGGAAACCACCCATAGGGTTTCTTGTTTGGGGGTGCGAGGTTGGAGCTGTGTGAGGATGAAGGTGCAAATGGATGTGTAACCATACACAGAAAGGGTTTTAGGGTTTGGCTTAGGATTTAGGGTTTGGCTTAGGGTGTAGGGTCTAGGGCTTAGGGGTTGGTTTAGGGTTTAGGGTTTTTGTGAGGACTTTACCTAAACTTAAACTGTTGGAGATGGTTGCTATAATCCTTCAGGACAGATTTAGGATGCAAAGAATACCTGATACTTCTTCGGAGGGTTCCATCCACGTGGGGCCCCCTTATACACTCTCAATTCCATAGTCCCCCTGATGAGGACCCTGAACCCACGCGTCCAGCCCAACCGCCATCCCGAGGAGGCTGCTGTCCATAAGCAGAACAATCGAAGGCGGCCTGGAGTTCCGAGTGATAGAAATCGCGGCGCTTCTTCCAGAACCTCCATAGATTTTTCCTTTCTGCGCTGGCAGCTGCGGCCACGTTCTTGATGGGCTCGCAGCGTCGGAAGGCGATGAGCAGTGTTGCAGACAGCAGCATCTGCCAACCCGACCTGCGGCTCATAATGCAGGCCAAACTGCTCGGTGTAGCCCTGTTCGACCATGGCTACTTTTTTCGGAAGCTACCCCTTGAGACTCTGTAACCCAAGATCCTGAACTCTACAACACCATTCAAGGTTTAGGGTTCAGGGAAAGCCTCTACCCAAAACCTCTAGACCCTAAACCCCTGAACCCTAAAACCCTTAAATTTTGGCCCTAAACCTTAAACCCCTAAACCCTGAGCCGCTAAACCCCTAAGCAACCTTAAACCGTGCTTTTAGGGTTCAGGGCCTAGGACGCCGTACCCTACACCCTAGATCCCACACCCTAAACGTGTACGTAACTCGTTGGAACACGCGCGCATCTCCGTTTAAAATCTTTGTGGGTCCAGTTGTTGAAGGCCGTAGCGCTGGATAAGGTTAGGATCTCTTGAGGCTTCAGGTTTCAGGTTGCAGTGAGTTGATTAGGCACAAAAAGATTTTGGTAATCTTAACAAAATTAGGGTAGTCTTCTAGCATGTGATAGTCATAGGGTTCAATTTTTTGGGGGGTGGAGGTTACCAAAATCCTCTAATTAACCAATACAACCTCGTATACAAAACGAAGTATCCATTTCATCTTCCATCTTCGTTGCATTTCATTCTCCGTTCTAGGGAGAGGAGTGCCCGCATAGGGTTAGGGCTTGGGGTCCAAATCAGCCAGTAATGCGCGTAGCTGGAAGGCTTTGGATTCAGGCCGGGACCTCCGACTGGAGAACAACTTTCCTGTCGAGTTCAGGTAGGCATCTGGGGAGACAAGAACACAGAAGAACTCAAGGGCAAAGTTTCGGGCTTGCGGTATGAGAGTGTGGGTCCCAAAGAACACATCGCAAGAACTCCGTGAATAACTTCTACCTTAGAACTCTAAACCCTAAACCCTAATTAAGGAGAATTTCAAGGGATGGTAGCATGCGGAGCAGGGGTAGCAGGGAAATCCAGGAGCCCAGGAAAAGGATCCAATCAAAGGACCCCTAAAGTTATGGATGGCTTAACTGCCTCTCTATCTTACACCTTTCTTAAGTTCACCCCTAAACAGGCTTCTGACAGAACTCTGCCCATTGCCCACACTAGACCCTAAACCGCTTAAATCTCCTGCCCACGGCTCCCTGGTTCTAAGTCTCAAGACCCCTGCAACCGTGAAACCACAAAGCCTTCCCAGACCCTCTAACGGATAAACAAGAACGACCGGCGTTAGTACAGTGGAGGCCCTAAAACCTACACCTGAAACCCGATATCCTAAACCTGCAAGCCTAAACCCAAAGCAACTAGGGGACTAGTGGGAAGTATGTCCTAGCCGCTGCCAGGAGTGGAACTGAGCTCAGCGCTTGGGGCGAACCCATCCTGTCAGCTTCAACGGCACTTTAAGGCTTACAGGATTTGGGGTGTAGGGGGACTTCTGAAATCCTAGCATGAAGGAAGGTGCTTCAAGTCATGCTAGGCATCTTAGCATAACATGGGGTATGTTTCTTGATCACCGTTTTTTGGAAGTTCTTACTCCCAAACAAACATGGAACCCTACATAGAGGCACCCTTTAACAGCACACTAGTCTATGTCCTAGGTTTTAGGATTAGGGCCACGCGCTTCACGTTTGGGATGACGCGATAGAAAATTCTGCTGTCGGAAGTCACCCAAACTCTACCGCTGAAATCTGACGGTTTACGGTTTAGGGCTTGGAGGACCAGATGACATGGCCTGTCCATCCCCCAGGCTAACATTACATTGGAACATGAAAGGGAGCGCACACCGAGTACAAAAGTTCAGGGCTTAGGGACCCACATGCGCAGGCCAAAAACCCCTAAACCCTAAACCCTAAACCCAAACCCCTAAACCCTAAAACCTAAACCCTAACCCCAAACCCCCAAAACTCCCTACGCAGCTGCCGAAAAAATGGCCTTCTGGAGCTCGGTCTCCAGCTCAATGAGCTGTGCATTCAGGACCTTTGCGGCAAAGTCATAGATATGGGGGTAATATTGGGATAGTGGAAAAGAAAATGGAAACTGCAGGGGTTATAGGGCTTGTACAGGGTATAGGGATTATAGGGTGCATATATATATATATATGTATTGAGGTAATATTGGGATAATGGAAAAGAAAATGGAAACTACTATAATGGGTTATTTGTAGCCCCTTCCCTCTTCCATGGTAGCCCAGCAATGCTAGGGTATCCATTGAATACTTTACTTCGGGGGTTAGAAGTGTTACGATTTGTGGGAAGGGTTACTTAGGGCCCGAGCCTGCCTTCCTTAGCTGAAGTCGGGTCTTCCAACTGAGTTCAGGAGTTAAGGGGTTTAGGGTTTCCGGGTTAGGCGCATTGGGCACGAGACGTTAGGCAACCAGGTTCGTGGTCCATCGGGCTCCTGTCTTATTGTTGATGCGAACATTTTCAGCATGGTCTTAAAATGTAGGAGAAGACCGCAGATGTAGAACGTACTTAAATGTTAAGAGTCATGGAAGGTTTTTCGTATGAAGCCTAACCCTAAACCCTTAGACCCTAAACCCTTAAACCCTAAACCCTAAACCCTTGAAACCTAAACCCAAAACCCTTAAACCCCAAACCCAAAACCCTAAACTCTCACTTAAGGCTCTTGGCACTGACCTGGGCTTTGCAGAAGTTTCGGCTTGGATTGGTTTAGGATTGATAGGTTAAGTGGACCCCCCACCCAGTAATAGTGACTATAGGGGATAATAGGGATTAAATTAGGGTCCTCTTATATTCCTATTATACCACTATTACAGGGTGGGGGGTCCTCCTGATTTATAGGGTTTACATGGTTTATAGGGCTTAGGGAAGTTCAGGGCCTAGGAAGACCAAATGTTAGCTTCCACCCCAATCCCAAATCACACTTTTCTTGTTGTAGCGTGCTTGTCCTCTACACCTTTAACATGAGCTTCCTTAGCAGTGCTTTCCGAAGGTCAAGAATGTATCCACGAAAGTATCCCCAACATGATCCCCCCTATATACTGTTAAATTAGAACCTTGCAACTATCATATCGCTCTCATATGGTCCTACTCTTCAGGGTTGGGACTGCCAAAGCCCTCCTATTAGTAATAGATCCACTCCCTGTAGATACTTCCATGCGATAGTCTATTAGGGTAATTTCTTGAAAGCCTAAGCCCCAATCCGTAAGCCCTAATCCCAAAACCTTAAACTTCATACATGGTTCTCCATTGCTGACACCAAAAACTTTAAGTTATTGGGCTATGAAAGATTCTGTATCTTCCGGAAATCAGAACACGGTATCCGCACCGTTGAAGGGGTTGGGGTTTAGGGTGCCGAAATGAAGGGTTCGATGAGCAACAAAAACAAAATGAGTTGTTATCTTGTTATCTGGGAATACGCAGCTTACATTTTTGATGTTGGGCCCTAAACAGGTACCAATACAATGCTGATGTGTATTTGACGTACTCTTTACCGATACAAAAACCCTAGGACCATAAGAGTGGCAATTCTTTAGGCCCCTACATAACCTTCCCTAACCCTAAGCCCTAAATCCTTCCCTTAATCCTTGATCCCGATCCCCAGCCAAGGCGTCAGCATTCAGGGCACTGTCAAGCTTGCCCGACTTCTCGTTGAGTCCTGATATCTGAGTTTCTCAACATGGGAGGGGAGCCTTTCAAACCCCAAACAATACGAGGGAAGGGCTGAGGTACTCAGGGTTCAGCGATCCTACTTACCCCTGAAGGCTTCCATTTTTGGATCCTTTACAAAGGTCTGAGTAGGCCCTAGAGCTCAGGGGTAATGGGGGGTCCCAACTTGGGACCCTAAGGGATAGATACGGGTCATAGGGGGGATGATGGGGGGGTTCTTAGTTATGAACGATTCTATGGGAATTATTTTGATAAACTCCCATATCGTAGCTGACCTAAGCCCTAAACCCTTTCCCAGAGAGCTTTTTTGGAATAAGCTTATGTGCTAGAATAGGGTGGAAAATTGAAAGCAGTCTAGTAGGATCAAACGGGTTTAGGGCTTAGGATTTCACTCGAGCTCCTAGACTGAGAAAATGTACCCTAAGATCATGGTAAGAGGCGTTTGGCAAGCCCAACCCCCAATACCAGGACCCTGCAACCATTAGGGTTTAGGGTTTAGGGCTTACCTAGAACCATTATGTGACTGAAAATAGGGTGCTACTTGTAAAGCCCTATAATGCCTACAATGATCCATCTTCCATTCAATTTACCAGCTTCTTGTCCATCTGATCGTCCATTCTTGGTACGTCCTAAAACCCCTGAACCCTGGAACCTAAACCTGAAACCCTAAGCTGCTTCTTTGAGCGGATGACTTCCAGGCTAGTCCAGTACGCAATAATCATACTAACGATACTCACAACTTTAGTAGAAATTGTCTCAGACTAACCAGAAAAAGAGAAGTATAATCATAGTCCTGAAAATGAAAAATCTGATAACAAAAGTATTATTTCATTTCACTACCTCTCCTTCAATTCCTCATTAATATTATAGCAGAGCTTTCCACGAGGATATTGAAATTGTATACTTGCTGTGGACCCTTGGGGGCTGCTCAGAAGGGCAATGCAAATCACAAAAGAAAAACCTCACTTAATCTTGTAGTTTTTATATTTTTATATTTCTGGCAGGCTGCCCACGGATGTCGCCTGCTCTTGGTTTTTCTTCATCCTTCCCTTACACCCTAGACCCAAAAGAGAAACAAGGTAAGCACTGCCAGCTTCAACAGCTATGGTCGCAGCACAGCCCTAGACCCTCCTAGACATTCAACTGCGCCACTGATGCTGCAAACCTGGTTCTGGTAACTCTAACTGAAATGATAAGCCCTTCGAAGGTTCCGGATTCCGAGGAAGTGGCGTGGCTGGAAAATAACTACAGTTTAGGGTTTAGGGTCTAGGTTGAACCCTAGACTGCATTACGCGTAAGGGTTGAGGGTTTAGGCTGAGCCCTAAACCGTGAACTCTTAGTAATACTGCGTAAACAGAATGTCAGGCTTAGCTTATGAGGCTGCTGAACCCCGCACCCTGAACCCTCAAACCATGTAAACCCCGAAGCTTGAGATATCCTAAATACCCTAAACGCTAGGCGCGCATCCTGAAATAACAGATAGGCTACAGGTTGCCGTGAAGGGTCTAGGGTTTAGGGCGGACTATTCAGGAGGCTTTCCAGTCTACATACGGTTTAGGCTTGGGCAACTACCGTGTATTTTAGCAACCCAAGGCTTAGACCTCAGAAACCTTGAACCCCAAACTCCAAAACCTGAAATCTAAGCCCCTGAACCCCAAGGCCCTAAACGGTAATTTAGCCAAGCTCTACATCCTCAACCCAGGAACATCCTTTGCATCTTGAAAGAGCCCCTGCAATTCCATGCGCCTAAAGGGTCTATGTAGGGGTATGAAGTCTATACTTAGGGCTCCAAGGGTTTCTCATATACCTACTTTGGGGCCCTCGTATATGCCAAACAAACTACATGGACCCTCTGGTTCAAGCACACCTAGAACAAAAGGGTCTGACGTGAATTAACCCTCAACTCTAGTTCGCCCTACAGAACGCACCTTTGAAGGTCTTGTCCGCTGTTTTCGCGCAGCAAGTAGGTTAAGTACCCGAAAAGAAAAAAACATAGAATGACACTAACTATACCCATTATTCGCCTACTTACTAAGTCCCCCTGACCCCCCAACCCTAAACCCTAAACCCTAAATAATACATAATGTAATGGTAGTTTCCATTTTCTTTTCCATTCTTACTAAGTCCCCAGGACCCTCCAAGAGCCCTCAACTGTTGGGTTGCAAAGTTAGTTGGGCCTAAACCCTTACCCAGGGGGTCCAAGTACCCAATAATTAGGTCCCTTGGAAGGGGATATGTAGGGATATATAGGGGTATATAGGGTTTAGGGTTTAGGGTGCAAGTACCCAATAATTAGGTACTTGGGCTTTGGGTAATAGTAATTCTAGTAAAGATTTTGGGTAAGTATATGATCATTAGGTACTTGGAATCTTAGGGTTACACTCCCAGATACATACCTGGAAACGCTCGCAGAGCCTGCTTCCAAGTAGTCCAGTCTTTCTCGCGCCCCGTGTGGCAGTCTATGAAGACGGTGTTGTGCAATAAACCAAACACCTCAACCCTAAACCCTAAATCCCAAACCCTAAACCCTAAATCCCAAACCCTAAATCCTAAACCCTAAACCCTGAATCCTAAACCCTGAATCCCAAAACCTAAATCCTAAACTTCAAAGCCCTGAACCTCCCTGAACCCCTCAACCCTAAACCTACTGCGGTAGGACAAAAGTTCGCCACGCGGGCTGACACTGTAACAGGTATGACAAGGGCAGCCCCTTCCCGCGTAGACTCCTGGCACAGGCTCTCTGCCGGGAACTTTTTCATAATACTACAAGATAATTCCCGGACCATAATTACTTCGCCACGCTGGCCAGGTAAAACGGACCTTCTGCCCTGGAAATCTCTCCGCGCTAAAATACAAACACGGAAGTAAGATGTGCCTTGGCATGTCGGAACTTTCGTCCTGGTGATGTGGGTAACCCTAAACCCTAAACCCTAAACCCAAAACCCCCCTAGGGGGTAGGGTTTAGGGTTTAGGCCACCCAGACCCCCCCTGTTTTGGCCTTCTGGCTGCGGCAGGGGTGGCAAACTCGGGGCCTCCTGAGGCAGCAATACCACGAAAGCACTTACCCCGAGGGTGTAGGTAAAGTTCAGGGTTTAGGGTGTAGGTAGAGTTTAGGGTTCAAGGTGTTTAGGTTTAAGGGTTAGGGATAGTGGAAACTGAGTTGGCAAAGAGCATGAACGTCACATGGGAGCTGAGGTTATAGAGGCATGTTTATGGACAATTGCCACGATTATGGCTATTGTCCTACAGGTCCTGTATGCAACAATCATATAATCACCACTGGTAACCGCCATTTAGGCTTTTGGGAGCCTACGAAAGCTATCTTTTGGATCCTTAGGGTAATGTTTTCTGTAACAATGTTTCATGAACACTTACGAGGCCATAAGAATCAACCTGTTTCCAACGAGCACACACCCTGGCTGCAGGTACCTAAAGCAACAGGATACCAGCTCAAAAGTACCATTTTCAAAATTGTTGAAAGTCTTGCTGCCGGGCCTCACTGCCCTTCGGCCTTTATGGGTATCAAGGTGAAGATCATCTAAACCGAGGCTCTCCAACTTTGGAGCAAGGGGTTCATGATTGCGGTTTCATGGGGTACCCTCTTCTCCAACCAAAACGATGTACACAAGATCATTTCTCAAAACGTCATAGGCTTTTGAGACAATTTGGCCAGGAGCCCCCAAGGGGAAACCCAGAGGGGGTAATTGAAATTCTGGCTTTGGGCTTGCATATGATTATGGGATCCCTAGCCCCCCCTGTATACTCCCCTAAACCCTAAACCAATTAAGCTTACTCAGGTTTACCCATTGCGAATTCAGAGAAAATCTGAGGGGGGTAGTAGAGGGCAGGAGGTTGGCTGAACCCACAACACCGGGCATAGATTAGAAGGGGGGCTGGTAAACGTTTAGGTCTCGGTTCAGGGTAGAGCGACGTCACATAGAGTACATAAGAGGAGAACTTCTGGTGTCTAGTAATTTGCAGCAAGCTGAAAAAGCTAAGGAGCAACTGCTACAGATCTCGGTTTCGTCTCCTAAGCCCTGAGCCCTAAACCCTAAACCCTAAGCGCAAATCATCCTCGAAGCCCAGGCCCTAACCCTCGCGGTTTTAGGAACTTATTGGTTGTTAGTAGGGAATATCATCCCTATATATGGGTGGTTGTCCAAATTATGGTCCCTTTTTGGGTACCCTAGATATTAGGTGCCATATTATAGTAGGATCCAAAAAGGGACCATAGTTGTGACAACCACCCATATAACCCTTACATAACCCAATATAATCCCTACATAATCCCTATATAACCCCTACATAATCCCTCGATAATCCCTATATAATCCCTCGATAATCCCTATATAATCCTTAGGGTTTAGGGTCTGCCTTCCCTGGACCCCTGGTGGAGAACATCGCGTTAGCTACCTTCCCTGGAACTTTGCTAGAGAAAATCACCTCGGCTGCCTCTCAAGGTTTAGGAAGGCGTTAGGGTTATACATCGAAATACCCCTACACTTGAGCTATAGTCTAAACTCCTAGTATCCCATTTAATAACCCCTAAAACACTAACCTACTAAAAAAAAAAAAGAAAACTTTCATTTAAGGAGTTTAGTTTATAGCTGGTATAAGGACTAAACCTACTATGGTTGTTTCCATTTTCTTTTCCATTATCCCTATATAAACCCTATATAAACCCAATATAAACTCTAAACTCTTCAACTTGCTGGAAGCTGAGGGGGCAGCATTGGCTGCAATCTCCTGTAGCTCCGACTCCAAGTCCACCAGCAAACTCGTCAAGACCTGGGATCTATAGTCCCCTTTAAGTAGAGAATATGGGGCATATGGGGATCCGATTATAATATACCCAAAGCCATATTCTATCTACTTAAGGGGAACTATAACGTCAACACCACGAGCCCCTGGTGTGGGCCCTCAACCCTCGGATCCTTATATACCTATTATATGCCCTATATGTAGCCTTTAGGTTCCCTAGGATTCCCTAAAACGGTTAAGGGCCCATATTTCCAACCTTAGACACCCTAAACCCTGAACCCTA